>FXXK01000028.1:1121274-1213798 GCA_900184695.1 Betula pendula | reverse complement strand
AGTGTTAAGATACAATGGTTTTATATTTATATCAAACTTAAAAAAAAATTATTAGAGATTTGACTAAAATTTGAAAATAAAGAGGATAATCAGTTTTTCATATATATATATATATATTAAAAAAATTGAACTGCGGCGAGATGCTAAGTTGCTAACGTACAAAAGGGAAATTAATTCTTTATTTATTAAAACTTACAAGAGTCATTGGAGATATAAGTAAAACTTGGAAGCATAAAGGGAAATTAATTCTTTATTTAATTATTCACTTAATTAAGCATGTGTAAATGGCAAAGACTCACGTGATTACGTGAGTATGGCATTTCTGTCCATTTTGCTCTCGATACAAGATTTTCCTTTCCACAATATATATATATATATATTTTTCATTTTTAATGTGGATAGAAAAGTGATGTTAATTAGTATCATATATCAACGTGATCAATAGGACAACTTATGCTGAACGGGGAGATATAGGAACAAGAAATAAGACAGATTTGTTAGGGTTTCCAAGTGAAATCGTACTATATAAATTAATATCATATTATTAGCTAGGTAACGACACTCTGAGAGACAACCTGCGAAACTATACGATCTAGCCATATTGCTTTCAAAGTAACATGATGCAGTAAGCCACATGCATGCAAATTAATACAGTAATATATAATATTTACACTGTATTTGTAATTAATTAAATAATATTTTATCAGTTTTTGCTTACAACAATTATGGCATTGAAAAAGTTTTTGGACGACAAACATATTATTCCTCATAGACCAATCACTCACTCTCATATGTCCCGTGATCGGTGATCGTCTGGATCATTTCATTTTTTTTCTCTGAGATTTTTCCTCTCCTTTGTTTTTTTCTTTGAATACATGAAACTACAACAAAGAGAAAAGAAACAAAGCAAGAAACAAAAGCAGGGGGATGGAGACGAAAATAATGGGGGCACCCAAAAAAAGGCCATAGGAAATAGCCACTTATCACCGCAAGAATTTAAAAGAACCACATTGGACTCTAATCCGTCTTCCTCCCATAAATCCGGAGATATACGTTAAAACAACATTTATGCGGGAAACGTGTTTCATATTAATTAGAAGTTTAAAACAGTAATATTTGTGGATTAATAGCCACTAAAATTGTGCAAGAAATATATATAAATGTTTTTGGGATAATTGTAAAATCACTCTATGTGGTTACATCGACTTGCAATTAGCTTAATGTCGTATAAAAAGTTGCTAAGAACACCATGTGGTAAGCAAAAAAAGCAAATAAATCTTTACACCCAAATTCAATCCACATTTTCGTGTAGAAACGACTAAATGTCACGTTAGCACCAATCATATTATGACACATCACTTATAATAAAAACTACAAATTAAAAAGAAAAAAAAAAAGTTAGGAGTTGGTCGAGCAATCCCCTTTGGCTAAATGGGGGTAACTGAACCACCCCAAGTCTTCTGAGCACATTTGGGGTGCCAAAACCATCATTGACAGTTTTTTTTTTTTTTTGAAAAAAATTATATTTCATATTTTATATTTGTTATAATTTTTTATTATTGTGGGTGACAAGAGTTATAATATGATTTGTATTTATGTAGTGATGTGGCATTTGATAATTTCCGTAAAAAAAAAAAATTGGATAGAAGTTAGGTGCAATGACATATTTACTTTTATTTTTTGCTTATCGGAGAGAGTTTTTAGCAACTTTTTATACAACATGATGCTAAATTGCTAATTGCAAATCGATGTAATTATAAGTACTGATTTTACAATTATTCATATGTAATTACAAATCGGAGTAATGGTAGGAATCGAAGTAAATTTTGAGTTTTATCTGAAGTGGCGGACGTGGCATTGTTGACTACCCACTTATTATATGAAAAAGAAAAAAAAATTGAAGTGATACCTGCGCCACTCCAAATGAAACTATAAAATAAACCTAATAAAAATACCATCAAAATTAAAACCCTAACGAGTTAAAGCGAAACCCTGAGGATTAATTTTAGCGTTGAGTCGTATTAGGGAGCGAATATAGAAGTATTGGGGGGGTCCAAACAAGGCGTCAAAAGACAAAAGGAGTGGGTGTATATGCACAAGACACAAGTTGACAATTCATGATGGCACCCATGTCCTCCCCCCCCCACCCCCCCTGGCCCCGCTCCAATAATGAACTCCAGCTCCTTCCTAATAAACACGCCTTGAGAATTCAAGCAAAGCCATTAAAAGCCTTGGTCTGCGCACCTCTGCTTCTTTACTTTTTATTATGCCCTGCCCGCCCACGCTCTACAATAGCTACATCTTGAGCTTCACATTTTGTGTGGCATTAATCATTTACCCACCCCCCACC
The DNA here is from genome assembly GCA_900184695.1 of Betula pendula. Taxonomy (NCBI): domain Eukaryota; kingdom Viridiplantae; phylum Streptophyta; class Magnoliopsida; order Fagales; family Betulaceae; genus Betula; species Betula pendula. The sequence goes on along the minus strand of FXXK01000028.1, from coordinate 1,211,448 downwards.
CATCCATCATCCATCTATCCATCACAAACTAAAATGAAAAAAAAAAAAGGCCTTTCTTATCACCACTTGCTCACTCTAAGTTTGTCACCTAAATCTTAGTGCATTCCATCCTGAAATTTACTTTGAATATAGAGCTATTATCCACTACTATTATATCTTTAAAATTTAATCTGAAGTCCTTTATTTAATCTTTAAAATAGAAAAAATCTTATTTCATTCAGAATAGGAGGTTGAGAAAACTTAAATTAGAAATACTAAATATTACACATTCATTTCACCATATTTCATTGTGCTGATTTTTTAGTGTCCATCAACGCTTACTTTTTTTTTTTAAACAATAGTTGATGAACATTGCCACATTAATTCAGTGAGATGAAAAAAAAGATCCTTTCCATTTCAAATGAAATGAAGAGTATCCAATTAGCGTAAATTTAGGGGTAGAATGTCATTTGAAATGAAAAGTATCCAGTTTTAGACAATTCTACTATTGAGTTTACACCAACTAAATACTTTTTATTTCAAATGAAATTGAGAGGATCTTAGTCGCTGTAGTATGCATCATTGTTTAACTTAAGTTATGAAAATTTGCAAGTGGTGGCAAAGAGTAATGCCATGTATCACACTACTATTTTGACGTAGCATTGTCAATTCATCATTTTTTTTTTTTTTTTTATTAAAAAAAAATACTGATCTAAGGGTAGAGTGATAGTGTTATGTCAACATAGTGAGATAATAATGTGGTATATAAGAATGGCTTAGGTGCTATAGAAAAAACTATAGGGGATCTCATGTACTTTTCTTAACGATATTTAATTCATCTCTTTTTTTTTTTAATGAAAACTTTAAAATTAAATTTAAACAGTTGAAAACTAATATATATATATATTATATATATATATTTTAACACGTAAGCCAAATCGTGTATATAACTTTGCTCGGTGTCAAATAATTGGAAGGAAAAGTATCTTATAAAATTGAATTCATAATATTCCTCAAAAAATTTGGAGTATGGACCATTCATTTTGCAAGACAGAAGATTTGTACAGTATGATAAATTTGCACAATCTTTAAGATATAGAGAATACATCTTGATGACAGAGACAATAAAAACAAAATAGGTTATACATTTTATTGCACATTATAAATAAAGAATCCTTGAGCAGCCCAAGCTCACGTGAGCAGCCCACTTTAACAATGTGCTCACAGAAAATAGTAGGATAAAAACAATATTTTTTAATTTTTTAATTTTTTTTTATCTTTTATGTGTAGGGGACAAGTAACGTGGTAATTTTCTGTACCAAAAAATCAGCTGTTCTGATAAAAGATTTGCTTTTAAGAGGAACGAAACAAGAAACGTTACTATAATAATACAGCTGCAGCCCGGACAATTGCCATGCCCCACCTCCCTTACTGTGTGTTAAAATACTCTGATTTTCTTGGGTGTCAAATTTCAAAGATCATGATGTGCTATTCTTTTATTTTTTTATTTTTTTAAAATAATGATGTGATATTCTAGGTACCTGGCCTTTTGTTTAATAAGCAAGGGCCTACTGTTTTTTGTTTTTGTTTTTTTTTTTTGAAAAAAAACAAAAAAATTCTTATTGTCAAATTATTAATATTGTTTATTTCAGAATTGTAGGTTCTGACATGTCAGCGGGAATAAAGTGAAAAAAAAAAATTGAATATGAAAATATCATTTCCTAAAATAAAAAGCATAATTTTTTTTGTTACTTGTTCATTATTGAACTTTATTGTCACTATTTTTTTAATTACTTCAAAAAACTCATTTCTTTTTTAATTATACTTAACACGACATATAAAAGAAAACTACATAGAAAACATTCTTTTTGAAATTTCAACTCGCATTAAGAGTTAAATAATTTTTTTTTTTTTTGAGGATGAACATAAGGTTTACATTTTATAAACTTCATTTATCATTTTTTTTTACTGAACACAAAAACTCTTTTTTAAGTACATATGTAGCATAGGCTGCATAGCATAGCCTGATGCACGTACAAATAAAAAAAAAACCGTACAAATAAAAAATTCATAACAGGACACAGAGCCAAAAAGGCAGATTCTTGTGTTATCTAAGGAAAAATTAGATGTGTATTTTTTTTATTTTTTGCTTTTATAAATTTTCATTTTTTTTTCTGGGGTTTATAAATTTTCAATTGGCTCCTGGGTTTTCAACGTCAGAGCTCAGAAGCCATAGCAAACCTTCTGGTCATCTGACAAAAGAAACTGTCGCATATATCACAGCCATGAATTGTTGACAGATAGCCAATTGGGTTCCTTTTATTTTTTCACTCTGCTGAAAGCAAATATCCATCTACTAGATCAGCTGGAAAACTGGAAACCAATGGCCTTCTAAATTCTGTAAGATCAACTTGAGAGTTACCTGTTAGGAAATGGCTGATGGAAGTCAAACCCATGATGGTGTGCCAGAAAACCTAAGGAAACAGCTTGCTGTTGCTGTAAGGAGTATCCAATGGAGCTATGCAATTTTCTGGTCACTGTCAACCACACAACAAGGGTATTACCTCTTTTTCTGTTTTTGTGTATCATTTCCTTTCTTGTTTTAGCCATAGTGTTTCATGTCCTCCCACTTGTATATATTGTTCTGGTGCAAATCTTGTAATTATTGTCTGTCCCAAAATGGGAACTTTCTTTCAAAGTCAAGCTCAGAGGAGTCTTTGTAATTATTGTCTGTGTTTCTGTAACAAATGGTATGATGTAGTTCTGCAGAAGAATTTGATGGAAGTAGAATATGGTCATTGTTTGAGCTTAGCACTGCCCTTTGGTGATGGGTATGTAATTTAAATTGGTATATAGGAAAGGAAAGTGAGATTTCAAGGCATCCAGTTCAGATTAAATCGATTGAAAAGTTATTTTCTTCTTTTAAGAGAACATATCTTGAAAAGGAAAGTTGAAAAATGAAAAATGAAAACTTTATCTCATGGAAAATGCTTCCCCTGGCATTCGAACAATTTACAGTCACGTGCAATCTATGCCGCTGGGTACATGTGTTTCCCTTAAATATAACTGTATGACATAAAATAATCGAGATACCTGCGTTTTCGTTCACATTTTTTTATAGCTTACTTTAAGAAGATATGTCGTGATTAATATTTTTAGGGTGCTGGAATGGGGTGATGGGTACTACAATGGAGACATCAAGACTAGAAAAACAGTCCAAGCGATGGAACTGAAGGCTGATAAAATAGGCTTACAGAGGAGTGAGCAATTGAGAGAACTTTACCAGTCTCTTTTGGAAGGTGAAACCGACCAACAAGCTAAGAGGCCTTCTGCAGCATTGTCTCCAGAGGATCTCTCAGATGCTGAGTGGTATTACTTGGTTTGCATGTCCTTTGTATTCAGTCCTGGCCAAGGGTACTAATCTTTTCTACTCATCTAAGCTCATGGTTTCCCTTTGTAATATTTCCCAATGTCTCAATAGTTTTTTATTTTTTATTTTTATTTTTAAAATCAGTTCTATTAGTATATATGCTTCATATTATGATATTTTGATCATTCTTCTTGCTGTTGTTGCACAGTTTGCCAGGAGGAGCATTAGCAAATGGTCAAACCATCTGGCTATGCGATGCTCAATATGCGGATAGTAAAGTATTCTCTAGATCTTTGCTGGCTAAGGTTGGTTTTCCTTGGCTGATAGCTCTTTCAAATTTATCACTGTTTCAACCGGTAATTTAGCCATTTTACATTATAAGCACAGCTAAACAAACTGACTTTCTGTGTTTCTGTGTGAACTTCTGTTGCCATAACTGCGCATCGATGCTTTTAGAGTGCATCTATTCAGGTATGAAAATTTCTCTTGTAAATATATTACATAACTGTACATATTTAAATCCATCAGATTGGCAATGCATGCATACATTTAGAATACTTAAAATTGGAAAGAACCATGTACAGTTTCTATTTGGGTTTGCCCAATTTGACCCCTACACATGTTACATTCCAGCACTTTTTATGCAATTTATAAAAGTTCGCAGATAATTAAATCCGGACGTGTTTAGTATTAGAAACAGTTTTTAAGCTGTTACTCGTGTATAATAATTCTACTCAGTCAACAATGTGTTCTTTTCTGGTTTCAGACATCTTTGTGACATAGTATGTTGTTTCTGTTTTGCAGACTGTTGTGTGTTTTCCCTATCTGGGGGGTGTGATTGAGCTAGGCGTAACCGAACTGGTAATATTTTTTGTGGAACTAGATTCCTGAATTTTTCAGTTTACCAACAAATTTATGCAGCAGTACAACTCATCCCCGTATTAAGTGTTCTTCTCATTTTCTGTGCTATCTTAAGGTCTCAGAGGACCCTAGTCTCCTTCAACACATCAAAGCCTCCTTATTAGAGTTGTCAAAGCCTGTTTGTTCTGATATATCTTCTTCTGCTCCTCACAAAGCAGATGATGATAGAGATCCAATGTGTGCCAAGGTTAACCTTGAAATAATGAATACTTTGCCTTTGGAGAACCTATATTCCTCCACAGAAGACATCAAGTTTGATCAGGAAGGAATCAGTGAATTAGGTGGACAAATCCATGAAGAAATCAACATGGATTCTCCTGATGAATGTTCCAATGGCTGTGAGCACAATTACCAGACGGAGGACTCCTTCATGCTTGAAGGTGTTAATGGTGGGGCTTCTCAAGTTCAGAGCTGGCATTTCATGGATGATGACTTCAGCAATGGTGTTCAAGATTCCATGAATTCCAGTGACTGTATATCTGAAGCTTTTGTGAATCAACAAAAGGCTATCTCTGTTCCCGAGCGAGTAAATGTAGACCGCATTCGTTTGCAAGAACTTCAAAACTCCAATCATGCAAAATTAAGTTCCTTGGATCTTGAAGCTGATGATGACTTGCACTACAGAAGAATTCTTTCTGCTATTCTGGGAAGTTCATCTCGGTTGATTGAAAACCCATGTTTGCACTATAGAGATTGCAAATCCAGTTTTCTGAGTTGGAAAAATGTAGCAATTAATGATGCTCATAGGCCACAGGTACAGCAGAGAATGCTAAAAAAGATTTTATTTACAGTCCCTTCGATGTATGGTGGTTGCTCTCCCAGGTCCCAGAAGGAAAATGGTGGAAAAGATTGGGTGCAAAAATTGAAAAGTGATGATATTGGCATAGGACATATTTCAGATAATAGAAGAGAGAAGAAAAACTTTCTTGTTCTCAGGTCAATGGTTCCTTCTATCAGTGAGGTAATTCAATTGTCGTTTACTGGAGATTCTGATAACATTGATCATAACTGAAAAGATTATTTTCTTCTTTAGGATTCTTTCACTTTGACAAACTTCTCTACATTTTTGTGGAAGTCTCAGGTATTCACAGCTTGACATTGAGTGCTTATACGAATATACTCTCATATATTCATTCGGTTCTCAAGGTTTTCACAATGGTTTTAAATTTATAAGAAGCAATGCTTGTTATTATGTTCAGGAAAAAAACAGCATGTAATGATTTTAGCTGGTTTAGTCACTAGCACTTGCTATGAAGTATCTTCTCAAATTATTTCGTCCAATCAAATACTCTAAATTGAGTTTCTTACTATGTTCTATAATAATTCACTTGATTATGTTTATGCAGATTGACAAAGCATCAGTTCTCAGTGACACAATTAAATACATGAAAGAGCTTGAGGCAAGGGTAGAAGAGTTGGAATCTTGCATGGATTCAGTAGATTTTGAAGCAAGAGCCAGAAGGAAATACCTGGACATGGTAGAGCAGATATCAGATAACTATGACATGAAAAAGATTGATAATGGCAGGAAGTCTTGGATGAACAAGAGGAAGGCTTGTGACATTGATGAAACTGACCCAGAGCTAAACAGAGCTGTCGCTGAAGACGGCCTACCGTTAGACGTGAAAGTCAGTATTAAAGAGCAGGAGGTTCTGATTGAGATGAGATGCCCTTATAGAGAATACATTTTGCTTGATGTCATGGATGCCATAAATAATCTGCACTTGGAGGCACACTCAGTTCAATCATCTGCTCCTAATGGCATTCTGACATTGACCTTAAAATCTAAGGTTTGTCCTTCATGCTGATCTAGGGAGACTGCAGAAGTTAATTTTCCTTTTAAGTTGCTTCCAAATGCACACTTGTGAATGTTGATTCTTTTGACTTGGTTCCAGTTTCGAGGAGCAGCAATTACACCTGTGGGAACGATCAAACAAGCGCTCTGGAAAATTGCTTGCAAGTGTTGAGAAGCCATATTGAAAGCTAATTATTAGCAACAACTTGTATTTGTAGGATTTCTCAGTTTAGTGGTCTTAGTTTCTTAGTTATTTTATTTTATTTTTTTTAATTTTTGTGTAACGTGATAGTTTTAATTGGAGAACTTTGATATCTACTCCCTAAAATGCATTCCATAACTCATCCTTAAAAGTAGCCAATAAGCTTTGGCCAATGGCTTGTCTGAATGATGGAGAACCAAACCCTTCAATGTAATATATGTACCATCAGCTAATGTTTGAACATCAAAATAAATCACTTCAATTTATATGGTAGTTTGTTCACTTTATTGCAGCGTATGCAAAAGAACATTTTTGGATCGTCGGACTGGTCGATGTGCCACCTGCAAGACAAGAAAACGACCATTGGAGTGGTGCAAGCTGGGGGTGGTGGGGATCTGCTGATGGTTAAGTAGAGAATTTATAGAGATAAAGTAGAATAGGGAGTTTAGGGAGAAATACACTCTTATCTTATTTGTGAATGGTCATCCTCTTTTATTTTAGACTCTTTGTTTAAACGTCACCCAGTAGATTTGTCATTGTGGAGGCTCCTAAGCTTTTTAGCCTTTATAATGAATAAGTCTTTAGGTGTCAATTGGGCCAGCTCAGGCTTATTTGTGATATACAAGTACTAATATACTCATGTTCCTAGTTCTTAACATTTACCAAGGTTCTTTCAGATGCGTTGGGAGAAGGAGAGAGAATGCTTGGAAAGCTTTCTAAATAACTTGGAGAATTTTGTGCAATTTTATAGGAACCTATGTGTATACAATTGCTTTCAGCAAAATTTGGAGGTCGATCCCTTCGAAATGATTATTTGGAAGCTCGATCCTATTGAAGAAGCAATTGATTTATCTCTTAGACGGCAGGCAAATGAATGCCCAAAACCGTTGATGATTTGACTAATCCTTTGATTAGAATTATTAAGTAATCTTTGGGGCCTAACCAATATCACACACTGCTGTAAAAAGAGGACATGATTAGCTTATACTTTATTGTATATCATTGACTATATGCATATTCATATCATTCATATGGATCTGCAAAACAGTGACAAGTTGTCAAATGCCAACTTCACGCGTTAACAAATAAACAATCCTTTGATTAATTCTTGAAGAAACATTAAAAGTAAGATTAAAATGTTGATAAAGCAACACTAAGTTTCATCTCTTAGACTTTGACCACACCTGCATTCGTGCTTGTTGCTTCGGCATTCCAAGCTTGATTATAATATGGGCATGTGATCTGCATGTAATGAATTCTATGATGCAGTAAAAATGTATAATGCATTTTTGCACGTAATTCATAATGGAATGTAATTTTGGCTGCCTTCTACTGATTTTGTTATTTTTTCTTCATCTTTCCTTGTATCTTATTTAAGCAAAGGCTTAAGATTATAATCTCGACTGAATGGATTTTGTGTTCTTGCTTACCAAATTACCAAAGGCCAAGTTCAAATTTTTACCAAATTATAAGAATGTTAATTCTATAATAAACATGCCAGAATATTAGAACATAACAATAAAACAATTTGTAGATTTAATGAATACTTGCAGAAGTCATCTCCTCGATTTCGTTGAATCAGGTGTGCTGCAAGCCTACAGAAATATTGATAGTAGCTAAGTCTTCCCCTCATTGTGACCTAGCATATTTATATAGAAAATCAAATAGATTCTATCGAATCCTCTTGGGTGCAAACAATTATTTGGGGTCTCATCCGCTAGTGAAACCAGAGTCTTATTCGATGTGTATGGAGGGGCCGCTTTGCACAAGTTTAGGGTTTGTTCAACATGGGTGGATACACGAAGTGGCTTTGCTTTGGAGGGGTTCTTTATCATTAAAAAAAAAAGACCTTACATGAAAATTACCATTGTATTTGGAATAGATTATTATTGAATTTTGATCAAATAGTAATTTTAAAAATCATGTCAAGAAGTGAGAGTGTTGGAGTGGGATTGTTTGTAACATTACTCTTGTGAGAAACCCAAATACTTCTAATTAAACTAGTCTAATTAAACTAGTCTATAAGCACAGGTGTTTTTTCGTTGTATTATTAACATATTAGCATCTAACGTGCTATTATATATTCAATATCCACACAAAAACACAGGTTCAAAATAGATAATTTACAAATTAGACAAGAAAATGTTGAGTTATTTGATCAAAATACTATATATAATTTACCAGCTTGTATGCATGATCTTTTTAAACCTAAAAAAGATTAACTGCAGTTTGATTTGGACATTAATAACACTTGATCTAATAATACTAGGATAGCAAAGAAATCCGATTTGATTTAGATTTCTAATATATTTAGATTTATGCTTATATATACTATATATGTAAGCATTCTATAGATACATTAAAGGGACACTTGTTAGTATTTTAGATTGCCACTTGTCTTAATGCTAAGCAATTCTCTTGAAGGCTTCTACTTTTATATATTGCATATAATAAACTAGGGGATGACAGGCAACCACCGACATGGAGTAGTATATAAGACTTCATCTTCCTTAAATAATGGTGGTTAAGTTTTATATAGCACATAGAGTTTAAAAACTTGAACGTGGAACTAAAATATTGGGAACAAATTTAAACATTCCATAAGAATCATTACGGCTCTATATGCATTTTTTGGTCGAAGTTGGTTAAATAGACCAAGCAAGTTGTTTCTAGATCGACATGTTCTGAATGGAAAAAACAAAGAAAAGAGACCTCCCAGATGCTTTTGTAGCTAGCTTTTATTCTATCTTCATTCAATGATAAGTACATAAATAAATACAAGAATATATATATATATGATAAACAGATGCATAAGTTGGAAGTTGTAATTCCAACTGTACAACCTTTTCCCCAATCAACTACCAACAGGTCAATGCTCTCTAAACTCAACTAACTCCCACTCTCTTCTCTTCGACAACTTTCCCTGCATACTGCAGGCAAAGGAAAAAAAGGAGGAAAAAGTGAAACATACAAATCCAGTCACTAACATCACATACTTTCAAGCTTCAATATCTTAATGGAAATGATCAAATATATGATCAACACACATTAAAAACAACTTTATATTTTCAACCATCAATTTGGGGTTCAACCCCTGCAAAGTCTCTGACTGTAAACCCAACCTTTTCAAACTTCCCCCTCTCATTGCTCTCTCTGAATTTCAAGTAATCTAAGCAAACAAATGGCTTGTAAAGCCTCATATTTTCTTCTCCTACCACTTCATCAGGTGCCGAAATCACCTTCTCATCCTCAAAGCACCAAAAGAAAGCTAGAGAAAAGCGGTTTGCTGGCTGCTTTAAAATGACTCGATGTTCAGATGATCTTAACTTCTCATTGCTCCAAGCCTGCAGCATATCTCCTATGTTCACAACCAGGGTCCCCTCACATGGCCTTATGTCCATCCACTTGCCCTCCTTTGATCTCACTTGAAGCCCTCCTATTTCATCTTGACAGACAATTGTCACACAACTCATATCAGTATGCATTCCAAGCCCTTCAACCTCATCTTCCGAAATCTCTGGAGGTGAGTAGTTGTTTATTCTCATATATCCATGGCAATTCTTGAATTCAGACTCATAATATTTCTCCTCAAAACCATCCCCTAAGCTCAAGAGCAATACCTTTAAGATTGTCTTTGACAATTCTGCCATCTTGCTTCCACATTCCTCTAATATCACACTATCAGAAAGAACAGATTATTAAGGAAAAGAAAAGAAAAATACATAAGTAGAAAGCACAAGAAGATGGCTATCTTTTTATATATTACCTGAATTCAGAGTTCTGTTGGGCAAAGAGGATATCTGCAGAACTTTGTGCAGAGGCAAGGAAGTTTGGCCCGGAAACTCTAAGGCTCTCAAAGTATGGAGAGGCTATGAAATGAGGAGTATAAGTTTTCATGGAAGAGAAAGGACCAAGCTTGATTTTAGTGTCAGAAGGTAGGCTGAAGAGGTCTTTTGAGAGCAAATAGAGTTTTCTGTAGAAATCTATGGAGATTCCATGATTAATAATGTGGAAGAAACCCCATTTTTTGCAGGCTTCTGATAGGCTGGACAGGAAAGATGGGTCTAGTGGCTTAGAAATGTCTAAGATGGGAAGTTCTACAGAAGTTTGGGATTCAGACATTATGTCTAGAAGAAAGAATATAGAGAAAAGGTATGGTTTGTCCACCTATGTTGGGCTATTAAATAGATGGTAGGTTATAGCCTAGGAAGAGAGACTTGCGCACACATACGCATGTGGACAAGAGAGATTAAGAGACCAATTCTACAAGTGGATCATACTCCTATGCAAATTCTGAATTAAAATGAATATTAGAGAAGTGGCACCATGTGATTAAGTAATGCAAATCAATACATGATACCATGTTAAATCATCACTTGTATCAAAAGTTTTAGTCAATAGAAAAGAGTTAATTTAATCATTTAAGTTATATTTTAACACAGTGACTAAAGTAGACCTACCTTATGTATGTGCTGGGTTGTGGATATTAGTTATACATTTGTACAAAAATGACAATTACGCTAGTGATTTATGCAGAAAAGAAAGGACAATTACCCTAATGTATGTCACAACCATTTGAAAAGGGTTTGTAGCATAAACCTAATTATAATGAAAAAGAAGCCACCTTAAAGATTTGACTATATTAACTTCGATTTTAAGTTGTTTAATGCTGCAAGTCAACGTAAGTTTAAATTCATTTAATTTGCAGTTATGTGGAGCAAAGACAGGCTGTGAAGGAGGTAGCCTGGCTGCTTGGGTATTAAGATTTACTTATATGCAGTTGTGCTTGGATTCTTCTGGACAAAGTATTGACCAGCCATACTTCATGGTCACTAACCATGTAGAGCTTGAAAAGCGCTCCTCAAGAGAAATGGACCACAATACCCTTGATATAAACATTCAAAATATAACTACATTCAATTAGAAAAAAAAGAAAAGAACAAAGAGAAAAGAAAAAAATATAACTACATGCATACCCTTTACCGATTTAACATCAAAATGGCTCTAGGGATTGAGATTCGTGCAATACTTAGAGTATTATATAGAACTTTTGCTTTAATATCATGTTAAATTATTACATATTTCAAAAGCTTAAGTTTATAGGAAAGTGTAAATTTAATCATTTAAATTAATATTTTAACACGTCATCCAAAAACTTTTGAATCTCATTTTTACCAGTTGTCTTACCTCTCTGCGCATTGCCACCTGTCCCTTAGTGCCTTCGTCACCTTTCCCACCACTGTTGAGCTCCAATCCTGCCACCTTTCCCATCGTCGTCCCATCATGTAGGGTGGTTGAACACTTCTTTGGCTACTGGGGATGGTTTGACCACCACCAACTGGTTTTTGAGGGTGGTCGAACCACCCTAGTTGCCAAAAAGGAAAAGGTCAGTTGAGGGTGGACAAATCACCTATTTTGGCCAAAATGGGTGGTTCAATGACCTCCAAAATCTGGTTTTGAGATGAAGCGACGATGATGGAAGTGGCAACATAGGAACTCGACAATGCTAAGGAGGTGGCAAAAGAGTTGAGGGAGAAGTGACGGTGAGGCAATTGGTGGCAATAAGATCCAAGTGTTTTTGGATGACGTGATATTTTTGAATTGTTCATTTTAAATGAATGATCTAGATTATAGGTATTGCATGCACGGGATCTCGATCCTCGGATCTAGATAGCGGCTCGAAAAAGAGCTTTTAAGTATCCATAGCAGCTGTAAATTGGAATAGCCTTGATAGCAATCCTGATACCCATTGAAAATGTGCTTGTATATAATCTAACCATGACATTGGTCCTAGTATAAGCAAGTTATGATGATGTTGGTGATGCTGGTTACAAATACCATTGCCTGTGCGAGGTTGATTCAGTGGGTAAGAAAAAGGCATATGCAGTGACACATTGGGCAAGTGAACGCATCCCATTACCACAGTCAACAAACAAAAGGCAAAATGATAAGGTGGAGATAAAAGCATTGAAATTATAAAACGGGAGAAGACTTTATAGTGCTCATAGTAATTAAATATATACAGTTGATAAGGCTCTAATTATTAGATTTCCCACTTTCCAATGGGCCACCCACAACAGCATCATTTCCATTTGAATGTCAATGGAGGTTTTAATTCCTTGCACAACAGCGCACACACACACCGCCAATGCAATGACCGTTGGCAACACTTTCCTGGAATTTGCACTAAAAATAAAATTTGAAGAAGCATTCATGAATCATGTGTTAATAGTATAGTTAAGTTCCTTCCATCAAAAGCTACATTTGGGCAATAGAAACTTCGGGATTTTGCATTAATCTAATGACCGTACCATTTGTAAAGTCAAGGAAATGGGCCAAACCCAGTTGTTACAAAAAAGCAGACATAAGCACATACATCATCACAGTCTTCTATAGATTTTAAGAAACGACAATATGCTACAAGCTGTTGCCTTTCGAGTACGACACGCCGTCTTTAGTTGCCCTCGAGTACATCCATACGACACACCGTCAAGCCTGTGCAATACGACATTCCGCTTTTAGCTATGTCATCTGTCTACGCGATCGCGCGCGCGTTGATTCACGTGAACTTGTTTGAATAGCAGAAGGAGTCTCTCTATTTCTCTCTCTCTCTCTCTCTTTCTCTCGCTGAGCCAACTCTCTGAGGATCAGTCTTTCGTGCCCACTTGCAAAAACTATCATTTTCCTAAAAAAATTCCTCAAAGAGAAAAAGTTCACGGCCTAACTTTTTGGCCCTGTCTAATGATTTATCTTTCTCGTAATGCACTCAAAGCATTTGAAAAAATTACCCATAGGCGTATTTGTTTGAGAAACTTTACATTTGCTCTAAATTATAGTTCTTTGCGCAATAACTGTGCATATTATGAAGACCCAGTTGAGTTTTATGCTCAAAGAGAGAATGTAGTATCCTGGACATCTAAGATATCCGGTTTGGTGAGGAAAAACCAGCCAAATGAAGCTGTTGGGCTGTTCAAAAAGATGCTTGGGAATGAAGAAAGGCCCAACTATGTGACGGTGTTAAGCGTAATACGGGCTGTTGGTGCATTGGATTGGGAGGATATGCTGTTGGTAGTTCATGCATTGGGGATCAAAATGGGGTTCGAGTCAGAAGTGTCGGTGCTAACGGCTCTTCTTGGTTGTTATTCTATGTATGATATGGGAATTGTGTGGAAGTTATTTCATCAGATACCTAGTAAGGATGTGGTTTCATGGAGTGCAATGGTTTCAGCGTGTGTGAGAAATGGGCAGTACTTTGATGCGTTAAGATTTTTCAGGGATATGCAATGTCATGGTGTGCAGCCAAACCATGTGTCCATTGTAAGCATTCTATCTGCTTGTGCTGATCTTGGTGTCTTGTCATTAGGGAAAGAGATACATGGGTTTTCCATAAAAAGGGTGTTTTATTGTCTTATAAATGTTCAAAACTCACTTGTAGATATGTATGCAAAATGTAGGAATCTTGAGGCATCAATTCGAGTTTTTAAGGATATATTGAACAAGGACATAATATCATGGAGAACTATAATTCGTGGGTGTATTGAGAATGAGTGTCCAAAAAAGGCATTGTATATTTTCTTAAAGATGCGATTGTCTTGCTTTGAACTGAATGAAACCATCATCCGGGATACAGTTGTAGCATCCTCACAAGCAGAAGAGCATAAATTTGGTCTGGCATTTCATTGCTACATATTGAAAAGTGGTTTCCTGGCCTTTGTTTCAGTTGGAACTGTACTTATGCAAATGTACATTAAATTTGGTGAGGAGGAGTCAGCTAGGGCTATATTTGATCAGCTCAATCACAAAGACCTCATAGCTTGGAGTGCCATGATCTCTGCATATGCTCAAGGCAGGAATCATCATAATGCTTTGGATACATTTAAACAGATGCAGTCCATGAATGAGAAGCCCAATGAGATTACTTTTGTCAGTTTAGTACAAGCATGTTCTTCAATGGGGTCTCAAGAGCTTGGGCAAAGCATCCATGCTCATGTAATAAAAGCTGGTTACTCACTGAATGCATATTTAACATCAGCCTTCATTGACTTATACTGCAAATTTGGAAGGACAAAGCAAGGAAAAGCTCTTTTTGATGAACTTCCCACCAAAGATCTTATATGTTGGAGTTCAATGATCAAAGGGTATGGAATGAATGGGTGTGGAACTGAGGCACTTGAAACATTCTCAAGCATGTTGGATTGTGGAGTAAAGCCCAATGATATTGTCTTTATATCTGTACTATCTGCTTGCAGTCAGTGCGGGCTAGAATATGAAGGTTGGAGCTGGTTTCATTCTATGGAGGCTATGTATGGCATTACTCCCAAACTTCCACACTATGCTTGCATGGTGGCTTTGCTCAGTCGCCATGGAAATATAAAAGAAGCTCTTGAATTTGTAAGAGAAATGCCAGTGGAGCCTGATAAAAGAACTTGGGAAGTTCTTCTTGCGCATAGTAGATCAACATGCAAGTCTATTGAGATTGCAGAGTTTGTGGTTGAACGGCTTGTTACCCTGGATCCACATGATACTAGCCATTATGTGATTTTATCAGACCTGTATGCAGAGCAGGGTAGATGGGAAGATGCGGAAAGACTGGCTAAATTGGTGGGTGAAAAGGGATCGAGGAAGCCTTAGGAGTAGCATGATTTGTTCAATTCAATATCTTAAGGTGAATGACTACCAAAAGAACCGGTTAGTGAACAGGGTTGTCTCTTCAATGTTCAATACAGTTTCTGGTAAAAAGATTGCCATACTCGGGTTTCCCTTCAAGAAGGATACCGGGGACACAAGGGAAACACCAGCAATTGATGTGTGCAAAGGGCTATTGGGGGATAAAGCACGGTTGAGCATAAATGACCCACAAGTCACTGAGGATCAGATACAAGGGGATCTCTCATTAAACAAGTTTGATTGGGACCACCCAGTTCATCTCCAGCCTACGAGTCCCAATACCATGAAGCAAGTGAGCCTAGTTTGGGACGCTTATGAGGCCACTAAGGAATCTCACGGGGTCTGCATTCTAACTGAGTGGGATGAGTTCAAGACCCTTGATGATTTTTGATAATATGCAGAAACCAGTATTTGTGTTTGATGGCAGAAACGTTGTGGATATTAAGAAGCTGAGGGATATAGGATTTATTGTCTACTAAATTGGGAAGCCATTGGACCCATGGCTCATGGACATGCCTGTGGTCGCATAAGATGAATTTGCACCCATGAGGATCAAAAGCTGGACCCTCTGTGTAAATTTTTTTTCCTTGATGTTCTTTTCTTTCTCCCGTTAGTCCGTGTGGCATTACAATCATGTAATAGTATTTCTGTCGTTTCAATTGGAAACCTTACAATTGACATTTCCGTTGCTTAATTTGCTGAGTTGTCAATCTTGCCTATTATATTCATGTTGGAAAGAACTTTAGTGGGGGAGGTTTTAACATATTAATGTTGCTCATTGTTAAGTAACCTAAGACCAAAGTCACTTCATAAGAATCCTACACCTAAGATGCTAATTGGGCTTGGATCTAGACACAACAGGAGTATCGGTTATAGGAAACTGTAACTGTAGTAATGAAGTATGTAACTCTAATATATTTATCATGCGTTACCTTCAAGTGGATTAGTAGTGATTTCTTACAACCCTCACTGAAACAACTGCAGTATTAAATAAACTGATGAAACTGCCATGCACCATAAATAGTTTTTTTTTTTTCTCAATATATATATCATCGTACACCCTCTGTCTCGCCTTACATCCTATACACACACATGGGGGGAGGAATCCTTGAAGTACTTCTTGTTAATGCTGAAGGCATTAGACACACAAATCTTGTTGGTATCCTTCCACTTCTTTCTTCGTTATGCCAACTGGTGTTTATTATCCTCATTATTTCTTTTTATCAAATATAATTATGTTTTCCTTCCTTTCATATGTTGAACCGTTTAATAGAGCTTGTTAACAGTTTGAATTTGATCATATTGTCATAGGAACACCATCCTACTACGTCATTATCAAATGTGGAACTCAAGTATATAGAAGCAAAGTATCATCAGGTTTAGCTCATGATGCTATTTTCCAATATGTTGTTATCATGAACCCCCAATGCTAGTATATATAATTAATCAGGTTATTCTAATGACCCTAGTAACCAAGTTTCATTGTGCAGGTGAAGATGATAAGGCTTGCTGGAATGAGAAATTCATCTTTGAATTCCCATTGTCTGGTTGGAAAAACTTGACCCATCTTAAATTAACAATAATGGGCACTGAATTTCTCACAGATGGCGGATTTGTTGGTGGAACCACGTAATGCCTTTTCCATTAGCCATATAGGGTGTTTACTAAAAGTT
Organism: Betula pendula; assembly: GCA_900184695.1. Lineage (NCBI taxonomy): Eukaryota > Viridiplantae > Streptophyta > Magnoliopsida > Fagales > Betulaceae > Betula > Betula pendula. Next base: position 1,194,841 of record FXXK01000028.1, on the reverse strand, counting down.
ACTTTCACCTGTAAAGCCTTTTATGATCCTAAAGTGGCCTAACTCCCTATTTATTATAAGAGTACAACTTACTTACGTCTTGTGTCTTGTATGCACAAGAGATAATAAGTTCGGGGTATCATAACTGTAATTTGAGACGCGTGACACTCCAGCTTGTGTCCTGTGCAATAAGATTTAGATTGTTTACTGTAAACAATCTAAATCTCTAAAATTTTTTACTAAATAACTTATTTAGTTAATAATATTTTTCCTTAAGTAAATTAATCCAATTTGCACTGCAGAATTCACCTTGGTGGAATAATTACGGAGGGCAGTGACAGCGGTTTCCTAGAAGTAAAACCGGCTCCATACAACGTGGTGCTTGAAGATGACACCTACAAAGGCCAGATAAAGCTTGGTTTTAAGTTCATTGCAAATGTAAGAATGCGTATAGATATTATTTGTGTTATTGATTTTGCATAATTAAGCAGATTAGAGTGCTAAACAGAATACAGTCACTAAACTTATTGCAGAAAGAAGTGCATGCAATAGATCAGACAAGAGGACACATTGCGGAAGAGAATGAACCAAGAAAATGGACAAGTAGCACCATTGTCAAATTATGGAGAATTTTGTGGGGGAAGTTCTTGTGTTACCGTAAACAAAGGGACTTCAAAAATAAGCGGAAGGAAAATTAGGTGGATCATAAATATTTAATGGAGAGATTAATTTATATATTGCTACATTTGATTAAATTGTATCAAACATCATCAGGCATTTTGAATTTCATTTTATTTTCAAATGTTGAAGAGGAGACATGAAGATAAATCAGAACTCTTTTTGCCATTTATGTCTACCATTGAGATAGTATCCGTTGGTGAAATAATCCTTCCATGGGTCATTAGAAGTCATTCTTTGTTTTTATAATTACGGTGTAACGGTCAAGATTAAATATCCATTAGTGAGTTATTTTTTATTAATTCCGAAATTAAAAGTCCTGTTAATAAACAGAGAAGAAGCTGTTATGGTGATTGTTCAATCGTTATAGTTGTCTGAAACGGTACAAGTTCTTCTATAAATAGTCACCATTTATAGAAAATCTTTGCAATTCGTTTGTAGTCTCTCTCTCTCTCTCTTCCACACTACTCTCTCCCTCTCAAAGGCTTACTAATTTCTATCCTTTATATAAATTTCGTTATTAATTACTAGGTTATATTTTTCTCTAGAAACAAATTAAATATCCGTTAGAGGAATGCAACTTTTGCTTCACTCAGTGAGGGATCAACGTGGCTCTCTTTCATATGCCCAAGTAAATAGAAACTTTCTAAACGAGTCCTGACCAATTGCTGCTATAGTGAAAAAAGGAGTCTCAAATTGTCACATGAAAAAACAATTTTCAGTTTTCCCTTAGACCCATCAATTGTGCCAAGTCACACAGTGCGTGATCAATATGGGTTTGACAACGGATTCGTTGGATCACACTCTTACCTACCAAATTACTGTTCCCTTCTTCCCTCTGAGAAAACTCATTCTACTTCATGCCAGGCTTGTCAATTTCCCTATGAGATATGATATGGGGTTCATGATCATTTCTGGTCTGTGCTGGTTGATCAATTTCCCAATGAGATATGATATGGGTACATGACCAACTCTAGTCCATGCTCGCTGATCAATTTTCCAATGAGATATCATATGGACTGTGGATTTCTAGTAATGGTGCCTTATAAGTTAAGAGTACCGGCAACAGTTTTGTTTAAATTTTTTTTTTTTTTGATGTAAGGAACTAAATTATTTTTTGCTTCCCTATACAAATAAGCTCACTAATAGTTTCCCTTATAATTTTTTATATTATTTAAATATTCTTAAAATTATAATTTTCTCTACAGTAAAAAAAAAAGAATGAAGTTTAAATAAAACTAGTGTAAATGCTCTAAGTCGTAGGCCTCGTGCAATATCAGATCGGCTGGGTCATAAGCTTCTAGCAACAGCATTTCAGCTGGGTCGTAGACTTCCTGCAGCAATAACATGGAAATCGAGCAGCAACCTTCCTACAATCAATTAATCAAATATGTTGGCTCTGCACTGGCCGTGTTTGTTGCTAGCAGTATGGTGGGCCCCCTTCGTTGACTTGTCGAGGTAAGACTATAACATCATTTGGATTGGGCCCTTCTTGACTTGAATGTGGATCCATATTTTATTAGTCAGTAACATAAAAACTATTCCTCAAATATAAATTAAAGGATTAAAGTTGACCTATATAGCCTTTTATATATGTTTTGATATGACTCGAATTCAACATGTGACATAATGGCATGTAATTTTTGACATGATTCACGAACCCAATACAAAATTAAAGAGTTAGGATAAAGAGGTTTAACTTGTTTAATTAAATAGGTTGAATTAAAGTTGATCTATATAATCTTATACTCATGTCTTAATATGACCCGAATCCAAATTGTTGTCCCTATCAACAGGAGACATATATCGTCTTAAGAAAAACGACCCAGTAAAACACCATAAGCATTCTTCCAAAATCAAAAACTTTGCACTAACATATATAATGTCGCGGGAATTCTTTTTTATAAAGATGTTTTACCTTTATTTTTTAGTAAGACTGTCTAAGTTTGTTCTATTTATTTGGCATTTAACATTGATAAATGAGTAGAACAAGACTTAATGTTGTGCACTTTATAGGACTCAAAGAGGTGCATGAATTTGTTCACGAAGAAAGTTTGACCTGAATTTAATTATGAGAAAGCCCAAACTTCTATGCCACCCTCCCTCATCACACATTCACGAGCCCAAACGACGACCTAAAGCTCAGAAGACTGAGAAATGGGATGCACGTCTATCCCCACGACCTCTTGTACAATATTTTGTTCACATCTAAATAACATAATCAGGTACTGAATTTGTTTCATATGAATATGATCACTTCTTTACTTTTAGTTCAAACTAATCATTCATCAATTTTTATTGGAGCATTAATCCAATTCACATGTTTTCTAAGCCAACCCTCCGACCAAGCAAGCTACTACTACATATTATATTTCCTCAACATATATGCACATGGGATCCGATCCCCATGCTCTTCTTATTCTTTTTTTTTTTATTATTTTTTATTTTATTTATTTTTTTTTTTTCAGGTTTTGGTTCAATTAACTTTTGACAACTCAAATGGGTTTTATGGATATATTAAAAACTCATGATATTCTGAACCCTAATTTCCTTTTGTATTTAGAATAAAGTTTTTGTCTAAATTAAATTAGAAAAAATTCTTCTAATTCAGCCTATCAAACTTATGTATGGTGAAATTAAAGAAAATTCAAATATTAATTTAATAGATTGAATTAAAAAAAAATCTAAAAAACTTTGCCATCTTACTTAAGATAAAGTTGTCAAGTTTGATTTCAAATTAACTCATTGTGGGCCTACCAATTCCGGGAATAAAAGAGAAAAAACGATTAACTTGGGAAACCTAGAATTTGGTTTTGGAAACTCTGTCATCATCTTATAAAGTGTCGTGTGGTTCACATGCAGATCGTGCTCACATCACAAGAAATGTTATGTTCAAATTGTTGTTGTACTGCATCATTTTCTCCAACTCTCAGCATTAAATATCAATCATCTTAAAAAAGCCACCAATATTACAAGTTGCTCATTTAAATGATTTATTTTCCCGTTGTCCAAAGTGATTTTTCATGGTATTTATTTCCCTCATTGTTATCATTAATTATTTTGGTTGCAATAATGTCATGACGATCACATGCATACAAGACCATAAATTTTGGGATGTGATTTTTTTTTTTTAAAAAAATTTCTCATGATTTTTTACTGAAAAAAGAAAGAAAGAAATTTTAACTATTACTCTATAAATTTATCACCAAAGGAAGATCATCATGAGCCAAAACATATGCATAAAAAAGAATAATGTTATTTAGTGGATTGTTATACGACTGACATATAATTGGAATGACGTGATAAAATGAAAATCAGTCCTTAAATTTTTTTTTTTCTATTATAACTATCTACTAAAAAAACATTACTCCAAAAAAAAACTAGACATTACAAGGCAAAAAAATTCTTAAATAGATTAAAATAATGATGATGGAACTAACTTGTTTTCGTATTATAAAATTGCAAATGATCTATTGAATTTCGTAGCTTCAATAATACTATCGCTCACGTTTTCACAATCACATACATCTTCCAAGCACGAAGCCGTTGTTTCTCATAATCTATTGCTAAGTGTCAGCCATTCTTGCAACTGGGTCCGTCTTCTTGGATCAAATAATGTCAACTGCACAATCAGACGGCCTACGTGCGTCTTCTACGATCATGGTGATGATATGGGTTTGCTAAAAGAAAGTTGTTCTTTAGGAAAGAAAAGGTTTTAGATGCTTAATTGGGAGGGAACTGTTTCAAACGTTCTTCAGCTAGCTTAGCTTCAACAGTTCAAATTCAAATCTTGTCAATAAAGGTAACATGAAAGAATATTGGACCGTTGCTCTTTTGCCAACCGTTGCCTTTAAGTTTTTAAATTTCGGTTTGTGAACCTCCTGAAAATTTAGACAAAAGCGTTTGCTTGCTGCATATTCAGTGAATTATTTTCTTTTTTTATTTCTGACAACAATAACAACTTCTCAGAAACCTCTTTTGCTTTTTTGTTGCAAGAAAGAAGAAAGAAAAGAAAGAAAGATTCATGCTTTCCAACTGTTTATGTTCTACAATTTAAGGCACTTCCCGGGTCCAGACATTCATTCAAAGACCCACCAAATCATGAAGTTCTGAAAATGTTGAGCCCACTAACCCAATTTTTGAGACTTTCATGATTGTACGCAGGTTTGAGGAATTAGACGATAAGTTGATGGATCATATGTCGAATTCAGATGAATATGATTTGGGTTATCATCCATCACCTTCTTCAGTGGATCAAAACGATCAATCGACGTCGGAAACTCCGGGGCATTCCACGGTGAGCGGCAGTCCTTTTGCATACAGCAGGAATTTTTCTGAGACCTCTGCTTTCTCAGAGCCTATAGATGACAGTAGCTTTTCCAGTGAACGTTCTCCTTCCCCATGGCCGGTAGCCAAATCCAGATCCCTTACCAGACTATCAATGAAGTCCCACAAGCCAGCTGTCCACGATCATAAACTTGATGATCATGATTCTACTGATTTAGGTGGGTTTGAAATTGAATTGTCTTATTTCTGCAATATTTTTATTTATTTTGGATAACTTCACTTGTACTTTGATTTGTCGCTCGTTTTATAATATTTTTTTCAAAGTTTAAAATTTGTCAATTTAGTATATTGAACTTTCAATTTTTTTCAATTTCTCTTTTCCATTAAATTCTAATCGAGAGCCGTTAAAATTTTCAAAATACCTTTATTATTTATTTTTTTTTAAAAAAAAAAAGAGAAAAAAATTGTAAGATTTAGGCAACGGTCAGAATTTAATGAAATTTTCAAAAATACCTACGCCTGAAATTTTGAAATATATATATATATAAACATAGTTATTTTGAAAATTTTGAAAAGATTTAATAAAAAATTTTAATTGGTAAAATTAAAAAAAATTGAAGGTTTGATACACTAAATTGCGAGTTTTTAAACTTTAAAAAGGACAATACAAAATGGGTGACAATTTAAGGATAAGTGAAGTTATTGTTTTTTTTTTGGAAAATGGCAATGAAACTTTGGTTAAATTATGTGAAAATCTTGGCAGAACTCGAACTGATGAAGGAAAGATTTGCGAAGCTTCTGTTGGGGGAAGACATGTCAGGAAGTGGGAAAGGTGTCTCCACTGCGGTTACTATCTCAAATGCCATAACCAATCTATATGGTAACATCTTTTTTTTAACAAATTAAGAAGACAACTGCGAAGTCGATCTATCTGCTTTTTTCATTTTAATCTAATTGCACACATCTCTGTAATCTTCTGCAGCAACTGTATTTGGCCAAAACTTAAGGTTAGCGCCTATGAATACTGAGAAGAAGGCTTTGTGGAAAAGAGAAATGGATTGTCTTTTATCTGTGTGTGATTACATAGTAGAGTTCAGCCCAACCTTGCAAGATTTAGATGACGGGACAAGTGTGGAGGTGAAACTTTTTAGATTCATATCTGATTCTTTAATTGGATTTAAGTGCTTTTGCCTCTTTCTAACTTAAAGTTTTGTATATGATGTCTTTCAGGTGATGGCTAGTACACCAAGATCTGATATTTATATTAACCTTCCTGCATTGCAGAAGCTTGACATGATGCTCATAGTGAGACAAGTTCTATTTTCTAACCTCACTCTTTTATGTCCGTTTGTATTTGCGATTTCAAAAATTTGTGCGTTTTTTAAAACGCATTCCCTTACCTCCGCAGGGTTTTCTACATTTTCAAATGATACACTTTTTACAATTTGGTTTGAAAATGCACTTCTAATTGCAATACCAAATAGTCTTAGGCACAGTAACACAATTTTCTCTCACAGCCTATAGCTCATGAAAGCGTAAATTTTCTTTGACAGGAAATATTGGATAGTTTTGAAGATACGGAATTCTGGTACGCGAAACAGGGGAGCATGTCAGGAAATTCAACTCGTTCAGGCTCATTCCGAAAGGTTGCTCAGCGGAAAGAAGAGAAATGGTGGTTGCCAGCTCCATGTGTTTCTCCAGGTGGACTTTCTGAGAAGGCAAGGAAGCACTTGCGACACAAACGTGACTGCGCCAATCAAATTCACAAAGCTGCCATGGCCATCAACAGTACTATTCTTGCAGAAATGGAAATCCCAGACACGTACATGGCAACTCTTCCAAAAGTCAGTCCTCATTGCTAATCCAACTGTTTTACACATACTTTTTTTCCGCCCCGAAACTTTGAGTCTTCTTAAATCCCATGCATTCATCTTTCAATTAAATGGATATTGAAAGTTTCATGAATAAGTAATGCTATTTAGTAAATTGTTGTATGACTGTCATATAACTTGATATTGTAATAGTAAAAATTAACCATTGAATCAGTACTTTAAAAAAAAAAAAAAGTAATAATAATTTTTACTGTCACGTCATTCCAGTTGTATATCAGTCGTATAACAATGATTAATGAATCAATCTAGGATAATGCTACATATTATACCTCCATCCTACTAGGCTAATATGGCCTTTTGGTTTATCCATGATCATATTTAGTGTTAGAATTGGAACAGAAGTTCGTCCTAGTAAGATTCTCCATCTATGTTGTCAGCTTGGAACATTTAGAGTAGTCCCGGACACATTCATTTTATGCATGAGAAATATAAGAATGTTTGCAAGATATATGTCAACCTATTATCTAAGTTCTATGAAACAGTCGAATGTTGTTATGACTTTTTCAGACAATTTTGTTTCAGTGATTACAAATTTCATAGTTCTGACATGATTTTGTACATGTCATTTTAACCACAGAGTGGAAAAGCATGTCTAGGTGATTCAATTTACCGCTATATTTGCACCGGAGACAAATTCTTACCGGACCATCTTCTTGACTGTCTCAGCATAGCATCAGAACATGAAGCACTTGAGCTTGCAGACAGGGTTGAAGCCTCAATGTATACATGGAGGCGTAAATCATGTTTGAGCCATTCAAAATCATCCTGGGATCTGGTGAAGGATCTCATGGCTGAAACTGACAGGAGTGACAAAAATCATGTTCTAGCAGAGAGGGCAGAGAGCTTATTGTTCTGCCTCAAGCAGAGGTATCCTGAGCTGTCTCAGACAACCTTGGACACAAGCAAGATTCAGTACAATAGTGTAAGTGCATATCCAACAGCCTTCAATCACATCAAACCATTTTATGCTCATTTCTGAAAAAAAAAAAAAAAAAAGAACAAAAAAAGGAGAAGAAGATAACTTCACTTGCTCTCGAATAAAATTTTCAAAATACTTTTTTTTTTTAAATTATTTTTTTAAAAAAATAGAAAATTTATTTTAGAGATTTAGGTGTGGGTATTTTTGTAATTCTGTTAAATCATAACCAACGCTTAAATCCTTGTAATTTTTTTTTTCTAAAATGAGGTATTTTGAGAATTTTGACACCCCTTCGTTAAGATTAACGAAAAATCTTAATGGAGGGAGAAATTGAAAAAAAAAAAAATGAAAGTTCGATATACTAAATTTAAATGTTTTGAACTTTTGGAGACATTGTAAAAGAGGGTGACAATTTAAGGGGTAAGTGAAGTTATCCAAATTTTTTTTTTTGGTTAAAAAAAAAAAAAGCAATACTGAAGGCTTGAGGGGGATTACTTTTTGCAGGATGTGGGGAAAGCAATACTAGAGAGCTACTCAAGGGTGTTGGAAGGCTTAGCATTCAACATTGTTGCTTGGATTGAAGATGTGCTTCACGTGGACAGAACGATGAGAAATGAAGAATAAAGCCAGAAATGGATCCTACATCAAAGAGGAAGATACATCTTAGTCTCCCAATGCTTTCCTCTAAGCTGATAATTTCCAACTTTTTGCAGCAAACTTTCCAAGAAAAAGAGGCAGCGGATGATCCTAGGAAGTTGTAATTTGTATTTGTACGAACTTGAATTGTTAGCTGTAATACGCAAAACATCATCTACAACTACATCCATTTAATGATTTTAAGCATAACTTGTACATTAGCACCAGTAAAACAAACCCTCAATTTAGCAGTCACACAAATCCCAGGAAGTTTTAGTTCATAGATTTAAAAACGTTTACAGTCATATCATGTCTGGATCCCTCTGAAAAGAAGTTGGAATATTTGTGAAGAATCTTCATGCAAATTGATATCTCCAAAGCTAACGGAAGAAACATGATGGATTATTTTCAAGCTTCTATCCAAATATGTGATTACCAGGGACAGTGAAATAGACATATTGAACATTATCTCTGCTAATCCATATATAGAAACTAATGAAAACACAAAAATTTTACCAATAAATAATAATAAGTTGTAGGGGAAACTAACTTAATCCTCTCAAATTGACACCTCATTTGCAATTACCCTACCAAATTTTAAAAAAATGACAATCAACACCATCCATTAGCGGAGCCACGTTAAGGCCAGCATGGTCACATGGGCCGTGCCCCCACAATATGTTTAAAAATTTTACTTTATAAGTGAAAATTTTAACTAATTGATTAATGGGACCTCATTTTTTTTTTTGTTAGCCAAGTAGGGTAAGTATGTAGTGTCAAGGTTTTTTTAGATTAAAAAGTACTGAATAGAAAGAGTAGCGTGGCGCAAAACTAAATTTTAGAGTTTTAGACGTCTCTAAGAGCTGAGACTCTGACTATAGCACAATAATGAATAGAAAAGTCAAAACTAAAAAGTAACTTCTATCCCAAATTGCATCCTTACTTTTTTGTTTTTGTTACTTGTTAGCCATGTACTTCTCTTTCAAAAGTAAGTAGTTTGTTTTTATGGTTTTCTCTTCAACTGCATCGGTGACTTCCAATTGCAATTTTTTATTTTTTTAATGAAATATGTTCTTCTATTATTTGTATTATAAGATAATTTTTTAGTTATTGTTGTTTCTTTTTGTTTAGATTATTTGAGTTACTAAACTGTTTGCACCATAAACTAGCTAGCTTGTCCATTTTGATTATGTTGTTAGTAACAAAATTGAAAAATTAAAAGAATAATGCTACTTGTCCATCTAAATTTATCCATCTTTGTCCATCTATTACTATATGACAAAATTTATGTAATAAAATAATAATATAAATTTTGTCATCTAGTGATAGATGAACAAAGATGGATGAATTTAGATGAACAAGTAGCATTATCCAAATTAAAATATGGTTAAAAGTCTAATGGTCATTTCCACACAAGCCGCCCTTTAGTTCATCTTCTTTTTGATATTTAGACTGTCCCTACAGTAATGATTATCTGGGTTTCCTATGTGATTGTTACTTTTTAAAATTTAGTAAAATAATTACAAATGAGTTGTTAAAGCGTACTTTCCCCCAAGTTTTAAGCATGTTGTACACCAACCGTGAGTGACAGAAGTTCGCGCTTCTCAACTCTTATGAGAGTCAAATTTGACCTTTGGAAGGAGAAATATTAATTGAAAGTCAACTTTTGCGATAATGTAATATAATATTGCACTTTACCCTCACATTTCATGAACAAATATGAAAGTGGGTTATCACTACAGCTGCAAAAGTTGAACAAATATAATATTGCACTTATATTTTCTATTCCAAGGTCAGCCTTTTTTTGAGTTTTCATGTCGAGATTCTTCTTTTTTTTTTTTGCAGATGAAGAGATGGCAAGCACCTTGATGCTTTATTTATGCTCGATTTGATAGTTTTAGCCATTTGATTTTTGTGGAAATACTAGGTGAATAATTCATATCCTACGTACGAACAAATGAATCGTGTAAAAGCCTCTTGCTCTTTTTCAATCTTAGTCCCAAGAGATGAGTCAATTCACTCCCCTTCAAAACAAAAAAGAAGGATTTATTCTAATAACACCATTTCTCAACAAGGCATCAAAAGCTTTCAGAGTGGTTCACATTTTTCGTTTGTGATACTCAACCAACTCCTGCAATGACAACAGTCACGAGAACATTTCTTATTTTACACCTGTTATGAAACTTCAAATGCATTACAAGCTATTGGTTTTTTGCGTGCAATCAGCAACACTAGACTAAATATTACAATCATCAAGTAGAGAGTACCACTGTATATTTCCACCTTTAGGCTCAGAGCAAAGAATTCAACCCACCAATACAAGTTTCGTTATTTTTCTAAAAAGAACCGGCAAACTCGAGAGCGTGGATTCGTGTGCAAGCATATAAAAATGCTTTTAAAGACAAGCATCCAACAACAATCTTGAAGCAGAGCAATGGATTAGGTACCCCAATACTGAAATATAGACTAGATAACTAAAGGGATATCAGAACCTGAGGTTCAGAGAATAAACAGCTCCCAAGTTTCTGGTTGTTCTATGCCCTACACTAACATAGCTTTACTGCTCCAAAAACAGAAAGAACATAGAAAAGAGCCAATTTAATCTCAGGAACTTTATTATCGAAGCATTGACTCCTAAATAAATGGCAACAATACCAGGCCAATGTATATCCAGCTGAACATTTCAAGATTATTCACTCCACACAACAGAAAGAAGTTCAACATATCAGGGATCTCTTCATCAATAATTAAAATAAGGCTACATTTTGAGCTCTTTATTTAAATTAACAGCTAAAATTGACATCAGACCCACCTCAACAGCTCTGCAGATCTTTATAGTCGAAAAGTACAATTGAAGAAGTATACAAATGCCTGATAATAATGAAACTATAAATAGCATTGATTTCGAAATTTTCATATCAATACTTCAGAGAAGCAATTGTTGACTATAAACAGCCTATTCCTCTTAACAGTGACCCGTTACTTCATCAAAACTATCCATACAGAGAAAAAGTATGTGCATATACCATGGGCATAGATAATTCAAACTAAAGCCCTCTTCTGAAAAGCACATCACAGCACGAGTTCTGGAATGTGATAAATAAGCCAAACCCACAGGCAACCACCCCTTCCCCTCGAACTACCACCAAGCATATATAATTACAAGTAACAAATCATAGTAGTAATTTTACACGACCGCTTTTAGTATGGCCTACAAATTTAAGATGCCCAGTCAAGCGCCTTAGACAACAGCAATCATGAGTAAACATCAAGAAATACTGGAAAAATGAATTCATGCCCCAAAACCAGCTGTTTCACAAATTAGAGCCATACATGTCCTCATTCTTGGTGTTTGCCATTCTCTCAGATGCATCCACAGGTAAGCATTTTACTTCTGTGGACACTCAGACCAATCAGAATTCGTTTTGGACTAAAGCATATGAAGAATTTCAGTACCATAAAGGTTGTCCACTTTGAAGCACATATGTTAAGAAACTAGCATCGATTACTCTTCACCTACTTTTTCCCCTTTATATATGATGTGCAAAAAGTACATCTCTGTGTAATCAATGTAAAGACAAAGGGCATCGTGGAAAAGTGCAAGTTCTTGAATTTTGACAATGGAAAAAACAATTTGGAACATCCATAGACAGAAAGGTGAAGCATCTTTTGGGGAAGGAGAAATTATGTAAATATGGAGAGAGACACATAAAAATTAGTTAACACATAGGTTTGCTTGGTGCATCTCTGAGGGTGTGTGCATGCGCGCACACATATATAAGCATATACGTATATATACATAACATGTGTGGCTGCATATGAGTATGTGCATACATATGTTTGAGGGAGAGAGTGAAAGATGCAACTAGAAATTAATGAGCGTGGACCAGATACAGATCATTCTTGAGATATTTTACTCAGATCAATTGGTAAAGTGAAACAATTATCTCTATATATACAACAAACCCCCAAACTGCACCTGGAAGTGCAGAGTCTGGATGGGGGAAGATTAAAGGGTTAGTAGTCAAGCAGGCCCAAGACTCAATCTAATGGGCTGCATGAAAAACACTATCTTCACATTTCTCTCACAAGGACCCCACAACCCCAAAAAATATCCCTCTCAACAGCTCCCTTCATCATAGAAGGCAAGGGCAACAGTAATCTTGATGCCAATTATGCAAAACAATTAGAACCTTAAATTACCTGCTGAGGGATTCACTTACTCCAGACCAAATCAAGAATGAAGTTAACTTATATCAGCTGTCCTCATCCACGGCACCAACATAGGTGAGGTCTGTCCGCCTCACCCTTACAGCCCCCTTAAGCCAGCTGGAAGCTCGAAGATTAGCATGGTCACCGCTGCCTATTACAGCGGTGTTACTCGAAGATGGCCCAGACCCTGCACCATCTTCCAGGAGAGTCCATGGGTCAATTTCCATGTCATGATCCAGCTGCAAAGGCAATTGCTTGGACTTCCCTGATATGTTAGTTGCAGTTCGTGCCAAAGGAACCGGAGTCCTTTGAGGTGGGAATAAATGTCCCGAGTGCACCCCAGGAATGGAGATACTGGGTTGAAGAGAAGCAAGAGCAGCAACAGGAACAGATGGTGGCTGGCAAGAGAAGCAGAAACGGACAGAAGGAACAAGAATCGGCATTGCAGTTTGAATTCGCAACCGAACTGTGTCAGGCAGTTGCATCCGATTTAACTCATTCTGCATCAATAGATAGCATGTTAGACAGAAAGAAAACCATTTATCTATTTAATAAATTGTTCAATTATTTTTTTAAAAAAAAGGTCCAAGAAATTAATTTCTTTGAAAATAAGGAAATAAAAAGGAGAAAAATAAAGGAAAGAAAGAAAGAAGAAAACTTGTATATATACCCACTATTTCTAGCTACCCATAATACATAATGGATAATTTACTTTTTAAGTAAACTAGAGATATAGCTAATAAGTGTAATATATGACGTGCATTATTATGTACACTACAATATGATAGGTGATCTACAGGGTTTTGGACCTCCAACATATTATAACAACCACTTTGTAACGTATCCAGAACTTTGAGTTATATTGTCTATATGACACATTTATTAACGCCATTTAGCTTTTTATTACTTTTTTCACTTTAGTTATCTATGATCATATATTTATCGGAGGGAGTGAGTGATAATCAGAAGTTAATAGATTAGCATGGAGTTGGATGTCAAACCCAAGTCACTAATAAGTTATATATATTCAAGAAAAACACATTAAAATTAAAGAGTAAGCTGACAAAGATCAAACCTGCAGAGTCTCTGCCATCTCGCGATCAAATACAGAAGATTCCTTGGTAAATTCGTTGCTTGTCTTGGAAGCAGGCTTTGGCCTCAGCCAACTTGGCTGGCAACTACTCAACAAACCATGCAAAAGCAACAATAACCGATCAAAGAGACTTTCACCAGACGAATCTGCAAAGGCAGCATAAGAAGCTTCAACAGGAGTCTCCACCTCTCTCTTGGATGGATAATTCTGTGTGGGATAAAATGAAAGGTCTGCATCTTCATACACAACCCGATTTCCAAGGAGCCGGAGTATTATGGAGGCAAGCAAATTCCTCATATGCCGCCCAGATGGTTCCCTGACAAATCCAGTACCAAAACTTAGCCAAAATTGTGTATCTACTATTTCATTCTTGTATGATACTAAAATTTCAATGCACAACCCATTAGCAATATTCCCAAACTGATTTGCTCATGCAACCCAATCATTTCAGCAAACATACTCTTTACCAAAATCAAAAGATTAACAGAAACCCTACCCTTCGCAATCACCTCTCTCTTTCTTCTTTTTTCCTATCACTTTTTTTTTTCTCCTTTTGTTGAGAGCATAAGAAATCATAGAACATATGGCATTTGTTAGACATCTTTTACAAAAGACAGAAGAATGGTTTCAAACACATAATTGTCACTGCTGTTGCATCAGAAAAGATCCATTTGGCAATCAAGACATATGAAACTTCAACCATCTACACTTACAGGAAGTCCTAGAAACAGAAGTGAGGAAACATAAAAATTACTCTAGAACACCAAAAATATCGTGACAGCAATCTGCCAAATCATACTTATGGAGAAGATCAGATGTGCCTAAGAAAAACTGGAACTGTTTGAAAGAATATGAGATAACAAAGAAAAAGGCTATTTGGCAAACATTAACAAAGGGGATTGGCTAGATCAGATTCTTTCGAATTGTGGAAAAAAAAAGTGTGTTTCACTTCACTTCGAATTTGAATTTTATATAAATATTCCATAAAAAACTAAAATATATAACAAGCTAAAGAAAAGGAATTTGAAATAGCATTCTACATTTTTTTGTTTAGAATTTCGAATTCTATTCTTTTATTAGAAATTGATATTCTAAACAGAAAAAAAATTATTATTAATATTGTACATCTTTATTATTAAATTAATAATTAATACTATAATATATTAGATTAATATATAATATTATTATATTATTTTATTATTATTATTAAATTAATAATAATTAATATTATATATTTCTGTGAGCAAAGATCAACTTAAAAAAAAAAAAAAATCGACAATCTCATATTACAACATAACTGACGAGTGAAGAAAGTGGAGTAATTTGTATACAAGTGAGGTTTTGTGAACAAATTATAGTGGAAAAGATTTGTAGTAGCAAAAACATATTCATGTAACAGGTAATGCAGGTCAAAAATGGAAGAAGCTTCTAAATGAAGATTAAGAAGTCCTTGTATGATTACCCATCTCCACAAATAATAGGAAGAAATCTCAGGAGTAATTGCAAGCGCAACGACATAGAGGCTCGCAAAGCTGCAGGGGAGGGTGGAGCAGGATCTGCTGTGACTGTGGGACGTCTGGCTACTCCAGGACTGCCACCTCTCATAGCTTTGCGATTACTTCCCTTGTTTGTAGGTCCTTCAATTCCAGAAGGTATTGTTCCTGCCTGCTTACTTGCTCCACGAGTAACTGCATTTATTTGTTGCTCAATAGTATTCAACTGCTTGATCAGATCGTTTGCAAAGGTATTCCG
Organism: Betula pendula; assembly: GCA_900184695.1. Taxonomy (NCBI): domain Eukaryota; kingdom Viridiplantae; phylum Streptophyta; class Magnoliopsida; order Fagales; family Betulaceae; genus Betula; species Betula pendula. The sequence continues at coordinate 1,179,393 of FXXK01000028.1, read as the reverse complement.
CGACTCGTCAGAGCTTTGATCTATGCAAGGAAGAAGTAATTCAATGAGAGCCCTCTCAGTAACTTGCTGCTGGCTGACATTGGAACCTTCAGTGTCCAACGTTTGAGTAGACCCTTTTCCATACCTTTTTGAGTCTGTCCCCTCTTCAACAACCTCTCCTTCTTCAAGAGAGGTGACTTCAAACTTCTTGTCTCCCCTCTTTGGGGCTAGATCAGAACCAGAATTACACCAGCCCCAAGGCTTCCAAAACTGGGTTTTTGTCGATAGACCTTTACTCTCAGCAATATTAATAAGCCTTTGTTTGATAGTTTTCCGACCAAAAAGAACATCCGGGCCTCCTAGGAACCATTTAGCCTGTAACAACATTGAATCCTCCAGTGACCGTCCAAAAAGATGAACCACCTCGGAAAATAGGGGAGCAGCATCAGGTCTGACCAGTAACCTTGTGAGGATGATGATAATGAAATTGTTCTCGTTCTCAGAAGCAGCAACTTTTTCAGGAGTAGGGGAGGATGACCGGATAGCATCCACTAAAGACATATCGTGGGTTGCAAGCTTTTCAATGAGGGCTTGTTCATTTAAAAGAAGCCTTAGCTCCACCCACTGCCAATGAAATTTTGCAGGTTGCAGGGTATCCAAAACATGTACAAGCTTATCCAGAAGCTTTGTTTCATTCTCCAAATATTGGACATTAGACTCACATTGTCCAGATATTCGACTCCCATCATCCAGTGAAAATACAGATTGTGGCATTTTACAGTCGATGACGGCATTCAGAAAAAGCCTGGCACGGAGAGGAACAAAGGCCATGGATTTTAAACGGGCATCTGAACCATTTGACTCTAGCATGGCTGCAAATTCAGCATCACTAGTATCAGCAACTACAAGATCATAGAAACCCTGGCTATCTCTCAAACATACATCTCTGAAAGGCAAGTGTTTTATAGCATCAACGATGGCCATTGTTAAAGATTGATATAATTGGTTGATATCTTCACGGGTTGCAAGGTTTGTGCTCACAATGAATCGCCGCCACATAACGAAGGCAAATATTGAATAGGCAGGTGGAAAGACCAAGCTAAGAGGGAGCATTCGCTGCATCCTTGAAAGAGCCACTATGGTTGGTTCACTCAAGAGTTCCACAATCAATCCATCACAGAGTGTTCTACAATTTCCAACAAGCAGCCTAAACCAATGCACATAAACTTCAACCGAGTTATCCACCTTAAGAGCCCCAATAGAACGGGCATTACCATTTGAATTGGATCTTGTATACCTTACAAATTGAATTACATCCAATCCTTCCTTTAAGCGGAAGACAGTTACCATTCTCTCCAGGCTAGTAACCCCATGAATAACTGCTCCAATCACAAGTGCAGAAACAGCTGCAATTTTTGTTGCTCGCCCAAGAACTAATTTTGCAGAACTGTTCAACGTTTCATTAGACATGTTTGTATTGGATTCATGAGCTTCGGGAGACAACTGAAACTGAGTGCGAGATGCCTTTCCAGGAGCAAAAGCTCCTGCAAGAGCAGAAGAAGCCTCTGTTGCAAGAGCTATCTCAAATACACGGCTTTGGCGCTCTCCAAGAGCTTCCTTAAGCAGGCATAGGCAATTTATATGGATGCGCAAAATGTGTCTAGCAAAATTCAAGGAACCTGTTGCAGATGAACAGTTCATATTATTACTGCCTGTAAAATCAGGGATTTTCACCATAGTTGGTCCAACAGCACTAACAATGGCAGAAATAGCAGAAGACACCAAGGACGGGTCTCCTTCTTGAGCAGCACCACCAGTCTGCCTCATGCATTCCATTATTTCCATAATTATTTGTTGAGCCACCTGATATCCATCATCCAATTTTTCAACTGCACGACCTTTTGGTGGAGCTGCAGCAAAAAGTTTTCTCTCTTTACCTGAAAAATAGTGAAAAGTACCCTCAATATGTCGTAGAACAATCTCTTTCATGTTCATACCCACTCTAGACAACCGACCACCACCTATCTTTTGACGTAAAAATTCATCAGGATCTTCAACTCCTGCAGGAACACCAAGTGGGAACCCCAACTCTCCATCCACTGATCGTCCATATTCAAGTTCAGAAAGAAGTCTCCTTTCACATATTGCCTTGAAATTCTTCTCCCATTCAATAACACGATCCACAGTGCCATATTTCTTCAACAGATATCGAGCATAAACTAGGGGGGCTGAACCTGAAACTCTTCCATTTGAGGTCATAACTGCTGAAGCCCGATGCATTGTGGCAGACAAGACTTCAGGAATAAGATCTATTGCAACAAGTATGTTCTCGTACCTAAACCAAATTAGTTGTTAGGCATACAACACAAGCTAAATCAGCATTATATCAACTACCAACATAGACACAAGCAAAACAAACCACGTAAAAATGGGAAGGGAAAAAATGTGTGGAGGAAAGCATTTTTCAATTAGAAATATGCAAATTCCTCAGCAAGAATATGCTGGATAATCAATCTCTGTGTGTTCAACCATAAACTAAATTAAAAAGTAAACTAAAAAAGATGAATTCAAGGAAGATAAGCTTTAAAGGAAAAGAAGTTGCTCAGAAAACATAAGGAAAACAAATTCTTCTGTTCCACGAGTATGTTTTCTCTGCAAATAAATAACTTATTTGAGCCAAATGAGTTGTAGCTGAAGTTTCAAATGCTTCATAAATCTTAAACTTCCAAAAAAACTGTCCCCAGATGATAGCAAAATCAAAAGAAATGGCACTCAATGAAAAAAAGAGGGATCTAACAGAAAAGGTTATGCATAGACACACACATACAATTTCTGTGAAACCGACAGCAAATGACAGCAACAAAGAAATGAAAGCCGACAAAAGCCAACAATATAACAAATATATGCTCAACAAGCTGCAGATTCAAATCAAATTCACGAGAGAACCAACCAAATACCAAGGCAACCATGCTACATGGATAACCAGACATCAGAAAAAGAAGCAAAGAGTAGAAGGAAAAAAATAATTGCCAGAAATATCAATGCTATTTGATTTAACTTGAAAAAAAATTGAGATCTACCTTCGAAGGGATGATAACAGAAATGCCTCCCCTACTTCACAAACTTGATTGTCCACATTCCTTGGCAGCATCACAACGTTTCTCCCCGCATGGATTGTAGAATTGGAGCTACTGAGTGCCTTTGGAAACAACCAAAGGAGAAATTTGACTGCTAAAACTAAATCATTAGTAAGATCCATCCAATACAGTATAGCAGACAGTTCATCCTCGCCAAGCTTCCATCGTATAGAGCTCCTTTCATCAGCAGGAGTGAATGACCTACCAAATTGGCCAACCTTGAGCAGCGTCTTTTCAGTCCCCTCAACAAGCTGCCTAACAACAGTCATCAACCAAACTGTAATAGTCCTCTTCTCTCCAAAACGCAGCTTCTTTAGAGCTTTTCCAATAGCAACAATATCTCCACAATGGTTTGTTCTGATTCCATCAATTGGCTTAGGAGTCTCTCCTTCCATTCCAGATTTATGGTGAGGGCAGCTTACCCTATTATCACAGACATGGCTTGTAGATGCTCCCTGGCTACCCTCAATCCTTGCAGCTGCTAATTGAGCAAGACTATGAGTTTTGCGCACGATCTTCTGCCGACTCCTGGGGACTTGCTTGGTTGACTTAAGAGGAGGATCAACTTTGAAGGAATCCAAAGATTTAAGCCCCTTCCTTACCCACCAAGTATCTTCATCATCTGAAGCAATTGGTGAATGTACTTGAAGGTATGAGCTCCTTTCCTCACTTAATTTTTGTCTCTTTGCCTTTCTACATTCTTCACAGCCAGGTGTACCTTCCACCAGATCCATCTTGTTGCAAAATGACCCAAAAGGCCTCTTGAAACTCTCTTGAGATTCATCAAGTCCAGTATCAGTGGATGAAGATGAACTGCTTGGGAGCTGCAAAATTACTGAGATGGCCACCTTCAGTTCCTCAATGTCAAGCTCATTTTTGCCATTTTTAGCAGGCAAAATATTGGATGATGACTGAGCAGTTTTCCATTGATCAATGGGCGCTGGGGAAGCACCATCCTTCACAGCGATCGGCTTCTGAGCTGAAATATTTGCAGTTTTTGAATTTTTCTGTTGATCACAAAATAAGCCACGAAGTACAAGGCGGCGTTCATTTGAGTAAACATGCATAGCCTCCAAAAGCTGTGGCCCTCCAGCAATCCCTGCTTCTTCCAAAGCATCACACATAAAGAGCCCAGGCAACTGCTTCAAGATTCTATAATGTCTCCTCCGTCTGTCGAGGTCAACCACAGGTCCATTTATATCCAGTATTCCACTTACTATCAGCTGCCTTACATATGCCTGGGGGAAAAATATGCCTGCACGAATGAGTTCCACTATGAGTAGCTGAAGGCGCTTGCAACCTTCTCCATTGCGTATTTCATGCTGATCAATCCAACACACTATGATATCATGTAAAGGACCAGGGCTATCAAATATATCTGAATTCAGACTTCTTCCATCCACACTTTTAAAATTGCTTTTCATTTCATATACATTTCCCACTGATGTTCTGCCAGAATTCTGCTGAGAGACACCTTTTCCAACACTACTAACTCCGAGAGTGCTCCCACTCTTGCCTCGAGATGAATTTTGCAAATCTTTTATCTTCAGCTTTAAAATTCGAATTGCAATATATACCTGGCAAAAATCTTTTCTGCCTGTGAACTTCCGGTTATGAGGCGGGATAGTCCGAAAATCCCTGAAATCACATGTTGCCCACTCACAAAGGAAAAACACAGAGCAAACAAATGACAAGCTCACAGTCCCAATCCACTTCAATGATGATCTTAAGCATCGGCTTACTTCTGCAATCCAACCTTCAGCACTAGCACCATTACAATTATCTTCAAAGAGAAACTTACAAGCCCCTCTGACATCTCCATGCACAAGAGATTTATCCAGGGCCTGCACAGCTTTAGCCAGACTATGACCTGGATAGCCAGGACTCGCAGCTTTTGCAAGAGTATCGGCACGTTTCTGAATGGACGAAACAACATGATCAAAGGCCAAGGATTGAAATTGAGCATCAAGAACTTTACTTTTGAGCATAGACGCAACTCCTTCAGAACCACTTTTTATCTTTTCTGCATCCCCAGATACCTTTGATATGAAATTCCCATCATTTACTGTATGAGATACTACACAAGGCGGTAAGGGAAAGCAGTCCAATGAAACAAATGTATCAGGTACAGCCAATATTAGATACCGAAGCATCTCAACTAGTGCAGCAGTTGTATATGCCTTTCGGGAATTATCCACTAGATCCGATCCACCAGGAGAAGGCTCACGAATGAAACGAATAGCTACTCCAGCAAGACTCCGTACATAAGTTTGAGATAGAACAACCGTTTCTAAAACACCATATATAATAGGCAATAGCAACTGCAAAATCTCAAACAATTCTTTCTCCTGAAGAGCACAAATACAAAAATTTAAAACCAAATAGAATGGAAACTCACATACTTGCAAAGGATACCAACACGTTTTATAAGTCTTTTTAAGATCACAAAAGTTATGTTTAATCTTAGTATTAAAAGTTTAAAAACAGAAACAAAAATAACAGATATAGCAAAATAGTACCTGTAGTTGATTCAGAACCCAATCAATGATAACAGAAGGAAGAAGCAGCCCTTCTGCATGGTGCCATTGCAACAGACGTGCCATATACCACCATTTAAAATGCAGGGAAGGCTCCTCACCATCAAGGACTGCTGATGCTGTGAACGACCCAGAATAAGGCACTTGTGGAGATCGATCTCTGCTGTGTAAAGCAGAATGGGAATTATTTCTTGAGAAAAATTCATCAAGAAGGGTTTGCAAATAATCAATAACATCTTTAGTCCACAGCTCACTGCGGGACAGCTGTGTTTTGTCCGTTGTCCCCGAAGCGATAGTTGCAGAACCAGGCCGGACCTGCAAAATACATCCATAAGCAACCTTCCAATACTAAAAATTGCAAAGAACAGGTGAGAATAGTAACACGTGGGTACAAGTGTTCAAGTATCCATACCTGATTAAGATAAGTTACTTTGATAAACCAAGTTGCTCTAAGTAATGGAACATTATTCCTAATAAGAATTTCAAAGAGGTATTTCCTCCTATATCCATGAGGAACATGATCAGCCAAAGAACGTAATCGTTTGTGAGGTTGTGATAGACCCTGCAATAAAATTTAATTTAATTTTTGTTGAAAAAAGGAATGAATAAGGGAAATTAATATTTTACTAAGTCAAACATCTAATATTTTACGTACTAAACACATGCTTTATCATAGGCAGCAATACTAAAGAGAGAAAATAAAGTTCAGAGGCTTTATCATAGGCAGCCATTTTCACTAGTAATCTTTTCTAAGATTGTGTATTGATCAATTTCAAGAAAATCCATTACAAAATGTTCAAATCCTAACAATCATGCTGGGACATGGGGCATATAAGCTTTACTACCGCTACCTATTGTCTCAATGGGCCATATGCAGTTCTTATCTCACCTTTCTCATAACATCTACATATGACATAGGAACTTATAATTCCGATAAAATCAAGAATTGCTCTACCATAGCTAGACTAGAAGTACAACAACTGTAAAGTTGTTGTTGTTTTTTATTTATTTATTTATTTTTTTAATTTGTTAGATATGCCTCAGAGAAAACTAACATAGAGGAGACCATGAATCACCACAAGGCCCAAAATGGGCAAGCACACTGAGGTCCCCTTCTCCACTCCCCTAAGAGAATTTCTAAGACAAGACTAATATTTTGGAACCAGGATCACCATTCTACCCATTTCTTTGAGATAAAGAAGACGTATTCTATCAAAACTTGTTATTCAGAATTTTATACTAGATGATACTTTTTTAGTTAGGGATAATAATAAGATTTTGGAATTGATCAGTTGCTAGTTGCTTAGTTTGTATTTCTTTTTTTTCTTTTTTTAAGTAATTCAAATTCATTAAATGCACAAAGGGGTGCAACGGTGCAGTTTTGGCATAAGAATTACTATTGTAATAATTTGGATTTCAGATTTTTTTTTTTTTCTGATTTCAGTATGTAATCAGTATAACAGAAGCCTACCAGAGTACCTTACAATGTAACATGATAAAAGATGTCGCTAATATATATATATATATATTACAACACATTGTTACACAACTTCTAACGCCTGACAAATCTGATGGGAAACCAGCGAGGCTTCTAGGCCAGTAATAGGATAACAAAGGGCTATTAACTAAGCATTTGACGCTTTAGCCTTTCACTCAGCTGTTGAAATAAAAATCTGGCATAAATTTTCCAACTGATGGTAACAATATACTTAATCATCAAAAGAGAAAAAGGACAAAAATGTTATCAATTATAATAGCACAGGCTTGGTATTGAGGGATAATAGAAGACATACCTCAATCCATTTCTTCCGGAAGTCTTCACCACAAGGTCTTTGTTCAGGAAAAACGCTGGGTTTAGTTAATTGTGAACCAGAAAGAGGCACATCATAAACCTGACCAGCCTGTTATAGTAAGAATATCATATAGTGTCAAATTTCATTACAAGGTTTCAAAACCTGAAAACCCTAAATAGGCAAGATAGAACAATTACAAAATGAACATGGATTTTAAAGCACACAAGTAGAAAAAGACTTAAATCTGTTGTTTCTTGAAGCCGATAATAATTGAGAAAAAAAATCCATCACCTTCCGCTTTTGAGCACGAGATTCATTGATAGCTCTGAGACGTTTTCTGATCGCCTGCAAAGAAGAGAAAACAGTCACAAATCATGTAGCCTACAGATTGGGGTGGAAAAAAAATAGTGGCGATAATATGTTGCACAGTAAGAGATAATAGACTGCTATCGTAGCCCAAGTGATTCACCTCTTTGCACTTGCCGATAATAGGCTTAGTAATTGCTTGAACCTGAGTTAATGAGATCTCTCTAGCGTCCTAACACACTCAGCAAGTAAAACCAAGTTAGATAATAACCACCAAAGGAGAATACGGGAGAATTGAGGTTCTTGTCAATAGAATGTTTGAAGGCAACATGCATGGCTAAACATTTATTTTCTTAAAGGACCTATTTGTTCAACACTCAAGTAACCTTCTTATCACCACAATTCCATGGCTTTGAACTACGTGAAAAATTATCAAAAATAATGTTAATACATAAGAATTGTTTATACCAAAATTGGATATATCATTGTACTTAGGTCACGCAAAGAGTGTCATTTATTATCTACCCCATCCAAATCAACAAAACCTCCTTCATTGATGAATGTGACTTCTGCGTTCAACTACACATCCATACAAATCAACACCTTTTAATCTACAATAAACCAAAATTAAATATTTCCCCAATAAAAAATGAGACACATACACAAACATACAGAGAGAGAGAGGAGGAGCTAAATATATAGAGTAGCCAAAATGAGTACGCAAATTTGCAGCTTATGGTATTCACCCATAATTCAAGAATTCTTGAACCACCCATGACTTTATTAGTCATCCATTGGAAAACAAGTCATTTACCTTCCTACAAACCAGAGGCTATAGTAATAACTCAGTATGACTATGGAAAAAAATCTAAAAGATCCTGTGTACCAACGTTGTGCTTTGCGCTTTTAATTATATTTATCAAAAAAAAAAAATCTAAAATATGAACAGTTTGAAAGACTTCAATGAAGCACAGTTTGCAAGACTTGATTCTTTATTGCACTAAACTTAGCTCTGGAGACACATGCTTCAAACTCACAAGGGAATTTAATATATATTGGAGCAGCTATAGTGATGGGGCAACTCCCCTAAAAACCGGTAGAGGACAATACATTGATCACACTTTCTTCAAGGACTTCTCATAAAATAGTGGAAAACAGGAACAATAGCCTAAAAATATCATCCATTGCATGTCTGAGACTGAAAAAAATACCTACAAGGAAAGGATTTACTTTTATACAAGAGAAAAGCAATTTCTTAATCTTAGGTAATGTTCAAACACACAAAATTAGTTTTAAAAAGCAGACACTGGATCAAAAATGCATTTACAATTCAATAAGGCAATACCATCCAAATTATACACACTCCCTCTTAGAAAATTAATTCATGTATTAAGTAGATAGTTTTTCACACTCTTTTTTCTTGGACAGCTACTTATCTAGCTCCCTTAGTAATAAGCTTTAATGAATTTCTTGTACATTTTTCTTCCCCTTCTTAGGCGGTCCTTTGTATACTTCCTGTGTGCCAGGACTGCGCTTTTGCGCTTTTAATATATTGACTCTTACTTATCAAAAAAAAAAAATGTATTAAGTAGATAGTAAAAGCCTACCTCAATTCCTTCGATGGTCTCCCTGTAACCAGATTGCACATAGTCTCTGGTGAGAGTCTCCTCAGGGCAATTTGGAGTTTGGGGGTGGAAGTCAGGTGGCCCAAGTCTGAGATTAAATGAGTGACAAAAATATAGAATGAGATAAGAGCTATAGAACCACAAATGATAGATGCAAAAGCAAAATATCACAACAACTAGCAACTTTAACACTGTTCTAGTTCAAAATCTAATGAATTGAAAACAAAAGGAAAATCAAAATGCATAAGAAATTGAAATATGACTACTTTGTGAACTTCTCAATTCAAAACATCCTGTGGAAAAGGAAAAAAGAAAAAAACTAATACAAATAGATATAGGTGCTATTTTGTTGCAGAGGTTACCGGGAATTTAAAGGTTCCTTATCACACTTCAACTTGTAAGGAGTTAGTTGCAATGACCGCCTGCACAAAATGTCAATGATAAATTGATAACTCTATTATTTACAAGTAAATTGTGTGAAATACATTATAACACATTACAAACAAACAACTTCTATTTGACCAATCTTGTCTAACCAACATCAGGATTTAAAAGGGATCCTAGAATAGCAAAGAATGAGTAGGACAATAGGAAAAAAAGCAGGACCCTACATTTATTGGATCATTAGGGAGCTTTAAGAAAACGACTTTTACATGTTTGAGATTATGTGGTTAATGCTCAGAATGGTGGTTGGGATATTGGCTAGCTGGAAGGGAGGCTAGAAAAGCTAAAAATTTATAGGATATAATGTGCATACCCATTCTTCCTAATGCAGTGTCTATGGCAGAAGAGAAGAACTCAAACATTTGATGGTGTCAAGCTTCTCCTCATAATCTCAAACTTTTATTCTTGCACTCGCTGGTCCATTTGATGGCTACATCAAGGCCTCTTGATCCCTTTTTCTTCATTTTTTAATTTTTTTTAATTTTTTTTAATTTTTTTTAATTTTTAGGTTTTGTCTTAGGGTTTCTCTTGTTTACTATCTATGTGCTAGAGTCTTGCACCATTTCACTTTTTTATTAATTTCATTACCTATGTAAAGCACAGTAGGAGCACAAGTGTCTGTATTTGGCGCATGGCTAATGCATCACTACCGAGAAATGAAACCACAAGATCACAGAAATTAGTCTCAGAAAGTTCTCTTAGCAAGAGAAAAAAGTTGCAGAAAATTGACTTTTGATAACAAAAAAAGACTAGAGAACTAGCTCCTGCTTCGAAGTATTATTCTAATCTCCAAATCTCATTGCTTATTGTATGGTAAGTAACAAAGGAGTTATACAAACGCAATTACCACTAGCATGTGATCTTACGAAAATGGAAATGTATAATAAAAAATTCCATCATTTCCCGACAAACCAATTGATAAAACGTATCACAAGTAAATTAATTATGATTTTTTTTTTTATATATAAGTAAGAGAAATTTTATTAAAAGCGCGAAAGCGCAGTCCTGGTACACAGGAAGTATACAAAAAGACCACTTAAGTAAGGGAAGAAAAAAAATACAAGAAACTCCAAGTAGCTAATCTCTAAAGGAGCTAAATAAGCAACAGTTTAAGAGAAAAGATATTGGAAGAAGAAGGACTTAAGCTCCTTAAGCGTCCTTTCTTAATTATGATAACAAAGCAAGCAGCCATGAGACACTCAATACCTACTCTCGGAATATGATCAACCAGCTATTAATTGAAACCTCGTCATATCATAAACTAGCAAGAACATTGTCATAATATGGCTTTCAAAAGGGAAAAAAAAATTATAAAAGAACTTGGGGTGAGGTAGGCGTTACAGGGGTTCATTATCTGCAGAAAGAGTAAGACAACTGATTTTCTGGAACCCATTTACCTAGGATTCAGGGCAAAGTTAGCCGATAATGAAGATGAATCAGCTCGGGCAGTATCCCTAGCTGATGGCCCACCTATTGCACTGTTATTAACTGCATTAGTGCAGCTGGCAGCATGATACCTTTGCATTTCTCCCAACTATCACCGGCATACTGCCCCCAGCATCAAGCTGCTATTTGAATCTGTGAAAGCTATACTGCATTTGAAAAGCATCCTCACCAAATTATGTCCAGCAAAACTGAGTTTACGGCCAAATTCATATAGTCAAATAATAGACCAAATAATTGACAAATTAGGGAACAAAATTGGATGTGCACAAAGGGATTCTAATGTATGACCTCAAGCATCTAGTCAATGAGTTAATGAACTTCTATAAACAGCTACAGAATATAAGTTGAATCTTGAAATTTCCGTTGATCTTACGAGCCGAATCTTTGTGACTCAGTCCGAGGAACCACAAATGTACTAAATTGAATGTGTACCATCAACCTGTCAGAGTTAGAGCTAGAATATGTGAGTAAAACATCATACAACTGGGGAAAAAGGCAAGAGTGCAAGGACAAACATAAAGTTAAAAGATGGATAACCATAAATGCAGGAACTTTCTTGTCTGTTACTAATTACATCAATTTATACGTAAAGTTGCCTGGATTTGAGATAGACAAATGGTCTATCGGAGGGAAACTTAATAATTTTGAACTCTAAATTGCTGGTGTTTTAAATATCAGGCAAATAAGAAAAGTTAACATTGCACCTCTTACACATACAAACCAGGACTTTTAGCTTTGGGGTTGCAACATTCCTAATTTTAAACATAAACAACAAGATAATGAACCCCTCACTTGCTCGAAGTTGCTAAAGTCTAGAATTTGAAACAGAGAAATTCAAGGAGTAAAGCCATCTGGAAAAATATTTAATTAATTAATTAATTAAAGGAACTCATAATAGTCAAAACTTGAAATTTCAAACATATAAACTAATCAACATTTTTAACCCTAAACACATCATAAAATCTTACATCTTGAAACCGATCACTCATGCCAAATAGTAAATCCAGCATAAACAAACAATTAGGAATTGCTAAAATTTAAAAACTTAAAGGAAACCGGTTATACCAAAATAAAATTCTGGACTTTCAAGATGCAAAACTAATAATTTGGTGTTGCTAATAATAAAATGATAACCATATTCAACCCAATAAAATTTTGGACCCTAGCATAAATTTGACACTAAGTTCTTCAGTTGTGAATGTCAATTTCATAAACAGAATGTTAACCACCTATTTTGAAGTAGACAATTTTCAACTAAAAATTTAGCACCACCCAATAGCTTGGAGCTTCTATTGTTTAAAATTTCAAATTCACTACCTACAGAGCCAAAAAGTTGCGTAATTGATCAAACCACTCTAATCTTTAAAACCAAACTAAGAACCCATCAAAAGTTACTTAGAAATTCAAACTTTCCTCTCCAAACCTAACAACCCAAGTAGCTCAAATCAGTTCAAATCCCCACAAAAACAAAGAAGCAAAAGAAAGTTATTCAAAACGAAATAAACGATCCCAATACCCCAATCTACTGCATATCCTAAATTTACAAATTAGGCGGAATCCAAGCTACCGTTTTCATCAATCTAAATAAAATCTCGGACCAAAAATTATCAAATCTAGTACCAAAGGCACAATGATTCAAAGCACAGACCAGAGCTAGGGTTTTCAACGAATCCCGATTCCTCTTTTCGGAGACGAAGCGCGAGCTACAGAGACGCCTCGGATTGGGCTCTACAGAGAAAAGCGGAGCTAGGGTTTTGATGGCAATTTCGTAAAAGGGGGAAGAAATTCGGGACAGAATGGGAATCACAAAAAAATCGAGATTCCCAGAGCCGCACCTTTGATAGATTAGGGATTCGAATAGCGAGCGAAAGAGCGAGCGAGAGAGATTTATATGAAGGAGAAGAAGGGGTCTCGGGGATTGAGGGCTTTGACTCTTTAGCTTTTGTTGTTGCTGATGATGACGATGATACCTCTGTTGTTTCCCGACTTCCTGTACTTAGAATAAAGGGGGAAGGAGGGCGATCTCGTAATTATCAACAATAATTATATTATTAATTTACGTTTATCTAACTTCGTTCCCTATTTTGCCCTCTTCGTTTGTCATGAGTCTTTAATGGGGTTGCTTGGGTATGCAGATAATTTTAGGGGGTTGAATGGTCAAAGCGAGTTCGCACCGCAATTAATCGGACTCTGATTATGGTCTAGTGCTGTGTTTTGCGTGCGTTTAATTACGAATCTGTTTATTTCGTGTATTTGATTTGTGGTTGTTTGAATTGCATGCAATCGGTTGTGTTTTGATTGGGTGCTTTGATTTTCGATTGGGTCAAGATGGGTGTGAAAGCACATCGAATTTTGATAATTGTATGTAGAGTTTTATTTATGAAGGGATAAGAGAATTAATTTTAAAATATATTTTAGATTTTTTTTTTTTTTGAAAAAAAAAATTAATAAGAAGAATTCAAACTATCATTAAAATCATAAAATAACAACTAGTTTAGCAAGTACAATATCACATATAAAATCAATATAATTTTTCACTTCAAATACTGTTTGATAGCCGTTTTTGCTAGACGACAAGCTATCATGTTTGTCTTTCTTTTGATATGCCTCATGTGCTATGGTTTAAAGCTTTTAAGCACCATCTTTGCATCGACAATCAACTTTAGCATTGTTCTTTATTTTTCAATGCTTGAACTATTTTTAGTGCATTTCCTTCAATTATGACATTTTTAAAACCCTAAATCTCTACAAAATCCCACTAGTTTCCATGTTGTTAAAGCTTCAGCTACTGTTGAGTAAGTTATATAAGGTTTAGATGAACACATACATACTAACATCTTTGCATCATCAATCAATTGTTTATACCAACTCTAGTATCATTCTTCGTTCTTCAATGCTTGAACTACTTTCAGTGCATCTCCCTCAATTATGTCTTTTTGAATTCCTAAATTTCTACAAAATCCCACCAGCTTCAATGTTGTTAAAGCTTCAGCTATCGTTGAGTAAGTTATATAAGGTTTAGATGAACACATACATACTAATACCTTTCTCTCATGGTTTCTAATAATTGCGCTAACACATCTTTTTTTATCTTTTTTTAATTGAACAATGGAAAGGGTTAAAATGGGAGATCCTTCTCATTATTGATCCGAATGCATTCTAGATTATCTTTTGTTATCCCCACATGGGGATTCTTGTCCATTTCGGAGTCCCCATAGCAAGTTCATACTCTGTAGAAGTCCCCCACAATCTCCTTCTAACCGAAAAGAATGAGTGATCGAGATCCCCTCTAAATACTAATGTATTTCTTCGAATCCATATTCTTCAATATATTGTTGCCACCAATCAACTTCCTCCCTCCCCTTCAAGTTTATCCAATACCCCGATAAATATGAGTAAAAAATTGTCTTATTCACTCAAGCATTTTTGAATTTTTCAAAGGCAATCAACCCAAACATCAATGGGTGACTGACATCTCCGCATAATATGGCTAGAGTCTTCACGTCCAACCCACAAGATAGGACAAAGTGGATCATGCCCTATCTTCCGTCTAAAAATATTTTCTTTAGTCAGCAGCAAATTATTGCATACCTTCCATAAGTATTGGAAAAGTTATTAGAATACCAAAGGTAAAATTATAAAGGGAAAATAAAATTTGAGACTTTAAGGCTCGATAACAACGACGATATCTTTATAACGTATTAATTTTGTCCTACTTTTTAAATGCTAAGAGATTTAATAAAATAATTCTCACGATACAACGAAATTCACATGTTATTTTAGAATAGAACTTTATAAAGTAACAAGAAAACACCTCCTTTTTTTTTTTTTTTTTTTTTTGGGAGATAATAGCATAAAAGAAATATGTAAGAGAATAGAAAAAGATTCATACCGGCCTCTTCCATTATTATTATTATTTTTTTAAGTTATTTATATGAATAAACTATTTCTAATTGTATATGAATAAACTTGATTTCAATCAGGTTGAAACTAGCTTATATGTTATATGAATATTAGAGAGACCACTTTTTATGTCTAACATTAATAACGACATTGGCATTGGAGGATAAAAAAAGAACTAGTTCTAGTTTTATAACGTATTTGCACCTAATAGCATGCACGTGTGTGGTAGCTTTTGAACAAAAAAACAAATCTAAGAACCGTTTTGCATACGTATATACATCCTTAAACAACAACAAATCTTGGATTTTCTCTTTCTTCTGAACAAGCAATCAAGCACCTTTCTTTGTAGCAGTTAGGATTGAGCTTGTAGGGTATTTTGTACTTGATCGGATCTTGTGTGTTACCTTTTGGGCAAAAGACAAATTCGAGATTTTTCTTATACGTATTTCTTTAAATAAAAAATGTTCCATTTTTACTTTCTTGGCTGGTCAAACAGTTTTTTTTTTTTATATTAACAGATGGGATAGTACCAAAAAGCAACATAAACAACTGAAAAGAAAAACCAAATCTACATAAAGAGAAAATACAGGCCAGCCAAGACTTATAAAAAGGCCTCAAAATAGCTTTGAATGAGGGTCTTTGCCACTGTCTAAGGAGAAGATGTTCAAAGGAAAGCTGTTAATGGAGTTGGTTGTAGCGGCCCATTNAAGCACCTTTCTTTGTAGCAGTTAGGATTGAGCTTGTAGGGTATTTTGTACTTGATCGGATCTTGTGTGTTACCTTTTGGGCAAAAGACAAATTCGAGATTTTTCTTATACGTATTTATTTAAATAAAAAATGTTCCATTTTTACTTTCTTGGCTGGTCAAACAGTTTTTTTTTATATTAACAGATGGGATAGTACCAAAAAGCAACATAAACAACTGAAAAGAAAAACCAAATCTAAGAAATAACACTATACTACATAAAGGGAAAATACAGGCCAGCCAAGACTTATAAAAAGGCCTCAAAATAGCTTTGAATGAGGGTCTTTGCCACTGCATAAGGAGAAGATGTTCAAAGGAAAGCTGTTAATGGAGTTGGTTGTAGCGGCCCATTAAACAATGTTGCGAGCACATATATTTACGCTCTTATCAATTTTGGTAGCTGACCATATGTTAAAAGTACTTAGTAGACTAACAGTATCAGAAACAATGTGGGCAAGTCTACAATAAGTTGTAAGGTTACTCTTTTGGAAACCCTTTAAGAATAAGTTTCTGACAATTATGTTCTAAGGGCAATTTTAACAGCAAAGTGAGTTGTTAAAGCCTAGCCTTCATTTGGGTCACAAGGACGCCCTAATGTATGTGGCTATAGCAAAGAGAGTGGACACATATCACATATAAGGAAGTGCTCATAGCTGCATCAAAGTGGGGGGAGGGGGGGTGGAGAGGAGCGGGCATGGGGATTTGGAGAGAGAGTTTTTCAGGCTATGAGGTGGGAGAGGCTAGAAAAGGTGATCTATTTTGAAAGGATTAGGGCATTTGGGGGAGACATCATTAAGGTAAATGATTGAGGGCGTTGCACAAAGTTTTCGCAAAAGAAAATCTGTCGTTCACATAGCTATCATCATAGCTATGTTGTAGTTTTTTTTTCTTTTTAGCTTAAAAATTGCACAAGCTGTCATTGCTTTCTGAGTGGTGAAGAAAAACATTGTTGTACCTCTTCTTAATTAACATCAGAATCCAATATAAGTCACATAATAAAATGTTGTAAAGTCTTAACCATGACTCACACAAATCACAGGATCTATACGTCTCTCTTTTAACAGGTCTAGCCTCTGCCTTTGCAAAGTGTAGATAGCTCCAGCTTCCCAAAGATTCATAAAACCTAACGGTCAAAATTACCTTGTCAGCTGTCAGATGAATTGATGGATTTGACTTTTGTTTGTTCACACCCGCGCTCACAGGCAAACTACGTATTTATTTTTTAGTTTCTCTCTTATGAATCATACTTTTGAACTTGATGACCTCTATATGACTCTTCATCTGTTGGTGAGGAGGATTTTTTTTTTTTTTTTTAGCTTCTACTATGGAAGAAGGACTGGATAGCAAAAAGGGATCAATGGTCCATTTGAGATTGCAATTTCAGAAAGTTCAATTTTAAAAATAACGATTTTAAAATGTGCGATTTAAAAACCTAATTTTTAAAAACACAGTTAAACTTTTAGAAAATTGCAGTTTGTCATTTAAAATTGCAGTTTAGCCTTCAAAATTGTGTTTTCAAAAAACTACCCCCTTTCTTGCAATTTGAAAACACAGAAAATCTACGTTTTCAAATCGCAATTTTTTTCCAAACAATTCATTTTTTGTAAATGAGTTTAAAATTGCATTTTTTATCTCCAAAATCGCATTTTTTGCAATTGGGTTTAAGATTATGTTGTGCTTTTGTTTACATGTTCATCAGGCATAATCCTTTGCAAGGCCACCAAAGTCTTGTGCTCATAAACTATATTTTGTCCAAAAAAGAGATATTGCTGAAAGGCTCTGGTTGTTTTCACTTCAAAGGATGATTGTTGCACTTAAAATACTCATTTATGGTTAAATATGTGAGGATTGGAAAATGCACCACAGTAAAGAGTTGAAAAATTTGTTAAAGCGGTAGTTTTGATTTTTTCTAACGAGTAGTTGAGGTCATCAAGCAACATTGACATTGCTTGATTGCTTTGTAGCTCGTCAAAGCCATGGTTTTTCAGGAATGTTGGAGAGCATTGATTGCATGTACTAAAAATAGAAGAATTGTTGGAATGCATAGAGAGGTATGTTTTCTAAACATATCTATGAACCAACAATTATTTTAGAAGTTGTTGTGTCATACGATTTTCGGATATGGCACACATTTTTTTGGTTACCAGGGTCCATAATGATATGAACGTGCTAGAACGATGTTCTCCTCTAATTAACTACTCAATCAATAGTGACTATATAATTATAGATTATTTCATGATATTTCTCCTTCGTGGTCAATATTCGTGAAACAATTATTGCTTCACAAAAAAATAAGAGATAATGTTTCTTGTGGTTTAAGAGTTGGCAAGAAAAGATGTAGGGCATACACTTGGATCGGATGGACTTGTAAAGACGTTATGATGGCATGCATAATCTTGCATAACATGATCTAAAGATGAGCAACACTTATACCTTGGATTCTTGGAACAAATGACTTCATCTATGAACAAATCAATGAGTCCCCACAAACCAATGTCAGATGTTCATACAATTGTACTTATGGACTTCACTCAAAGTCATCATTGCATTAGAAATAGAAAAACTCATTCTCAATGTCAATTAGACCTCGACGAGCATTTGTGGCAAATATATAGCCGGTCAAAGGAACTTGTAATTTTAAATTTCACATGATTATATTACGTTTCTTTATATTAGTATTCAGTGTAATATTTAGTTTGCCAACCTAGAAATTTCATATGACCGTTTTCAGTGTAAGCCAAACCTAATGCACTTTATAATAACTAGATTAAGCTATACGCAAACATTCCAATCACCAGTAAAATGATCATCTTCTAAATTTGTCTCCAGAGTCTTACTTAACAAGATACTAAAGAAACACCAAGTACTTAACAAACTTAATTGAATCCTTAACTAGAAAATAAAAATGTTTGAAAAGAAGAAATAACAGAATCCTTGCACAATACAAAAATGACATGATTAGCTAACTTAAAGAAATACATTCCAATGGTGATGACTATTTAGACAATCCTCAAGGATTTCCATTTGGCGTAAATGAAAATATTCTTGTTGTATTGGAGTCAAGCCGCTTGTATCCATTATCATAATTTCCATATCAAGCTGCATTTGTCTTTTCTCAAGCTTCTCTTGCCAATCTTTCTTTCCTGAATTAAGAGCAGGACTCTGAACTTTGACCAATACTTTCTCTCCATTATGCTTCATTCGTTCCAGCTCAAGCTTCTCTTGCCAATCTTCATTTGCTGAATTAAGACCAGGTCTCTGAACTTTGACCAATACTTTCTCTCCATTAAACAAGATAGCCCAATGGACCTAAATACATGTCTCAAATTTTAAATAAGCAAAAATAAAAACTCTCAAGAAATAAGTAATATTTGGAGAACCAATCTAAAGAAAGTGTAAATGGTCATATCATGAGTTACATAAACATTCACAATGGGCATCACAGCAATGATAAGTTTTCTAATAAACATTCAACCAGTCTCACCCACATCACAACCATTGACATGAAATTAATCAAGATTACAAAAGAAAACACCACAAAACAGATGTAGGGCAAACGGAAAATGAAAAGGAAAGAAAAAAAAATTAAAGCCAAACATAGGTTTGTCGAGCACAGGAAAGCCAAAAATTAAGCTAATTCCGCTGATCTGTGAGTGTGGTGGTTGAAGATTTGATGAGGAAGAGAGGAGTTTGGGAGAGGAGAGGAGAGATCATGAGACAAAGAGAAAGAGAAAGAAAGAGAGTATTATGTGAGTAAACAATCGCTGAAAAATGTTTAGTGAAGCTACAGTACCAATTTTGGGTTGGGACCGTAGAATAGAGGGATAAAAAATGCCTCGAAGAGAACTAACATAGCGGAGACTATTATGAATCACCACAAGGCCAAAAATTGGCAAGCACACCGAGGTCCCCTTCTCTACTCCCCTAAGAGAATTTTTAAGACATGACTAATTTTTCCTAACTTTCATGCTTTGAATATTTTTGGAACCGGGATCACCATTCCACCCATTTTGTTGAGATAAACAAGATTTATTCTATCAAAACTCATTATTCAGAGTTTCATACCCGACGATACTTTCTTAGTTAAGAGATAAAAATAGGATTTTGGAATTGATAAGTTGCTAGTTGCTTAGTTTGTACTACTAAGAATTACTATTGTATGAAGTTTGATTTCAGTATGTACTCAGTAAGCCTACCAAAGTAAGAATTACATTGCTTAGTTGGCCGTTTTAGGGAAGAACCTCATCAAGGACAACATTTTTTTATTGACAAGTAAATCAGTCTCATTAAAAGCACAAAGAGGGTATGGACAACTAAAGGAAACGACACATCATAATGGTAAATTGGTGTTGCATGTGCAAAAAAAGTGAGAAAACTTTATATCACCTTCTGCTCCATTGCGAGATTGCTAATGTCTTATGGAGTTCTATTTTCAACCTTTATGAGTTAAAGTGGGTTATGCCTCGACGGGTGGTGGATTTCTTTATATGTTGGAGAGGGCAATGTAGTACTATTCAAAGTATAGCAAAGTAGAAGATGATCTTGTCTTACTTAATGTGGTGTTTCTAGAGTGAAAGAAATGATTGTAGCTTTGAAGATTGTGACATGACGATGGCAAAACTAAAGGCTTTCTTTTTAAAAATCTTTTTCCTTTGGACAACTGCCTATGATTGTCTTCATATTTCTAGTCTTCACGATTTTTCTAATTAGGTATTTCTCTTATATACTTTTTGTGTTCTTGGGTTGTACACTTTGCTTTTTAATGAATTTCGATTACTTAAAAAAAAAATGTAACATGATAAAAGAAGTCGATAATATTAAAACGCATTGTTACACGACTTCTAACACCTGAAAAATCAACTGGGAAACCACTTAGGCTTCTAGGCTAGTAATAGGACAACAAAGGGGTATTAGTTATGCATATTGAAGCTTTAGCCTCTCACTCAGCTGTTTAAATAAAAATCTTGCACACATTTTCGAATTGATGGGAACAATATACTAGATCATAAAAAGGGGAAAAAGGACTTAAAATGTTATCGCTTATTATTTTTTTTGATAAGTAATGGAAATATTATAAAAAGCGTAAGACATCCCTAACTAAACAAGCAGTATACACAGGAAAAACTTAACAAAAACCTAACAACAAGAAAAAATTCACAAAACCTAAAAAGCCCTCAAACCCAAAAACCCAAAACCCACACCTTAAAATGTTATCAATTATAATAGCACAGTGGTATTGGGGGATAATAGAAGACATACCTCAATCCATTTCTTCCGAAAGTCTCCAATAAATGGCCTTTGTTCGGGAAAGATGTCGGTTTTAGCTAATTGTGAATCAGAAAGAGGCACACCAAAAACCTGACCAGCCTGTCATCGTGCAAGAGTATCATTTAGCATCAAATTTCATAACAAGATTTCAAAACCTAAAAAACCTCAATAGGCAAGATTTAAGGGAAAAATCATTTTTAGCCCTTAGGTTCTCTTTTGATTTCAATTCCGTCCCTAAGTTTTCAATTTTGACAATCAGGTCTTTAGGTTTTGCCTGAGTTTCAAATAGGTCCCTACGTCATTTTACCGTCAAAGATAATGTTTTCCCATATGCCATATGTGCCAAATTTGACATGTAATCCACTTAATGTCAAAACCATATCAACATATTTGCCAAGTCAATCAAGTTTGCCACATCATCTACACGGTTAAAAAACCCCGCCTAAAAGACTTTCAAATGACAATGAGGAATGAGTTTGGATCTATGCATTGCACGAAATCAGTGCGGTAGAGAAAGTCGTCTTGGCAAGGACATTGAAGTCGCTTTGGACTTGGTTCCATGCATCGACACCATTGGTTTTTGTGCTGATGAATCTAAGTCCACGAAGCACTTTCTAAGTGCCGAACTAAGTTGATTGTGCTGAGCCCGTGGCCATCGCCAAGCACAGCCAAGGCGAAGCCATTCTCGGCTACTTGATTCATGGGAGGCCAAAATTGGTGCTTACCTGATTCATGGGAGGCCATAAGCAAAACTAGAAGTTTCGCTGATTAATGCTTACTTGTCATTACTTTGAGGTGTTTACTTGGTAACTCGCCATACATGCATTTTTCATTTTCCTTCTTTTTTAAGTGTTGCCTTTCTTCTTCTTCTTCTTCTTGTTTCTTTCTTCTTCTTTTTTTCTTTTTTTTCCCATTTTGAGCGGATGATTAAACTTAGAGTTTGGAAATTGATTTTCTGAAATCTACAAGGGTTTTTTTTTTTAGTGAATAAGATCTAGCACGGCATAGATTCATTAGTGGACTACAAAAAGTTATTGATTGGACAGAAAATGAGAAGTAAATACCAATAAAAACCAAAAAGATCAAAGTTGAATTGTTGCTGATAAACTCAATTAGGCCAAGCGAAAAGTCGTGAAGAACCTAAAGCAAGATATAGGTAACTAATATGGCATCAAATTGCCACTAAAGGCAAGTTAGACTATTGGAGATCATGTGGTGTAGCAAACCTTGGTCTTCCTAATTGATGATTGCGGCTACTGCTACGGACTTTCCCTAAACGAATTTTATGTAGCTTTCCTAAAGCCAATCAAGTGGCTCATGAGCTCACTTGAGAATTTTCTGTGACTAACCTTCGAGTGCTCTATGGAGGATAGTGCCTTAATGTCTATAGTAGTGTTTATGAAATGAAATAAATGATAAAAGTTTTGAGAATCGTGAGAGGATGTTAGAGGAGATTATAGCTTTATTTTCTACAATTTGTATCTTTGGATAGTTGCTTTTGTTTTCTTTTGGTGATTAATTTCAAAAGTTTCTTGTTCTCTTTTCTTCTTTTAGTTAGATGTTTTCTCTTGCATACTTTCTATGTACTTGGGACGCCTTACGTTTTTAATGACATCTTGATTATTTATAAAAAAAGGGCTTCGCTTTCGAGGTTGGTGTCAATCAGGCAAAGCTTGTCGAGCAAGCTCTAGCAATTCTTGCAGGAGCTGAAGGCAGAGGCAGTGGTGAAGGCAAGGTAGTTCTTGCAGGAGCTTTAGGCTTGAGCTGGTGTGGCGGTTCTCGTGGAGCTACATGCCTCGGCAATGGATACTCGTGCTCGGCAGCCGCAACGGGCTCAGCTCAACCAGACTCTGTCTAGTGCTCAGAAACCGCCCCATGGACTCAGATTCATCAACACCAAAACCAATGGCGCCAATGCAAAGAGAATGCAACTTCGATGTCCTCGCCAAAGATGAGTTTCTCTACCATGTCGATTTTGTGCAATGCATAGGTCCAAACTCATTCCTTATCGTCATTCGAAAGTCTTTTTCACATGGGTTTTTTTTTTTAACCGTGTGGATGACATGTCAAATATGTTAGACGTGGTGTTGACACTAATTGTTGAAACATTAACTTTGACGGTAAAGCCACAAGAGAACCTATTTGAAACTTAGGCAAAACCTAAGGACCTGATTGTTGAAATTGAAAAACTAGGGACTAAATTGAAATTAGACAAATACCTAGGAGCTAAATATGATTTTCCCAAGATAGACCATTACAAAATGAACATGGATTTTAAAGCACACAAGTAGGAAAAGACTTAAATCTGTTTTTTTCTGGAAGCCAATAATAATTGAGAAAGTAAACTCATCACCTTCCTCTTTTGAGGACGAGATTCATTGATGGCCCTGAGACGTTTTCTGATCGCCTGGAAAGAAGAGCAAAAAGTCACAAATCATGTAGCCTACAGATTCTGGTGGAAAAGAATAGTAGCAATAATTTGTTGCTAGGTGATTCACCTCTTTGAAAATGACGATAAAAGGCTTAGTAGAAGCTTGAACCTGAGTTAATAAGACCTCGCTATATTCCTAACACACTCAGCAAGTAAAACCAAGTAAGAGAATAACCACCAAAGGAGAATACAGGAGAATAATTGTGGTTGTTGTCAATAGTATGTTAGAAGGCAAACATGCATGGCCAAATTATTTTGTTAAGGGACCTATTCATTCAACACCTCAGTATCTTCCCATTACCACAATTCCATGACTTTGAACTACGTGAAAATTTGTTAATACATCATCATGATGTCAACTGTCTTCTGCAGTGATACTGACATAAATTCAAACATGAAACAATGCTGATTGAATTTCTAAATTCATAATGACATTAAGAATTTTTTATACCGAAATTGGATATATCATTGTACTTAGGTCACACAAAGAATGTCATTTATTATCTACCCCATCCAAATCAAAAAAATCTCCTTCATTGATGAATGTGATTTCTGCTTCAACTACACATCCGTACAAATCAACACCGTTAATCTACAATAAACAAAAATGAAATAATTCTCCAATAAAAAATGAGAGAGAAGCTATAAAGTAGCCAAAATAAGTGCGCAAATTTGAAGCTTATGGTATTCACCCTTAAAATCAAGAATCCTTAAACAACCCACGACTTTGTTAGTCATCCATTGGAAAACAAGCTATTTACCTTCCTACAAACCAGGACATAGTAATAACTCTGTATGACTACTGAAAAAAAAAATCTAAAATACAAACAGTTTGGAAGGCCTCTATGAAGCACAGTTTGCAAGACTTAATTCTCAATTGCAACAAACTTAGATACGGAGACACATGCTTCAAACTCACAAGGGATTTTAATTTATATTGGAACCGCTATAGTGATGGGGCCACTCCACTCAAAACGGGAAGAGGACAATATATTTATCACACTTTCTTCAAGGACTTCACATAAAATAGGAGAAAACAGGAACACTAGCCCAAAATATCATCCATTGCATGTCTTAGACTGCAAAGAAAAAGCCCTACCGGGAACAGTTTCTTTTCTCAAGTAATGTTTGAAAGCACCAAATTAGTTTTAAAAAGCAGACACCGAAGCAAAAAAATGCATTTACAATTCAATATGATAATAACATCCAAATTATGCATACTCCCTCTTAGAAAACTAATTCATTTATTAAGTAGATAGTAAAAGTTTACCAAAATTCCTTTGATGGCCCCAAAGTGACCATATTGCACATTGTCTCTGGTGAGAGTCTCCTCAGTGCAATTTGGAGTTTGGGGGTGAAAGTCAGGTGGCCCAAGTCTGAGATTAAATGAGTGACAAAAAAATAGCATGAGATAAGAACATAGCACCATAAATGATAGATGCAGAAGCAAAATATCACAACCAGCAGCAACTTTTACACTGTTCTAGTTCAACATCTAATAAATTCAAAACAAAGGAAAACCAAAATGCATAAGAAATTGAAATATAACTACTCTGTGAACTTCTCAATTCAAAACATTCTGTGGAAAAGGAAAAACAACTAATACACCAAAACACAGGTGCTATTTTGTTGCAGAGTTTACCGGGAATTTAAAGGCTCTTTATCACACTTCAACTTGTATGGAGTTAGTTGTGATGGCCGGCTGCACAAAATGTCAATGATAAATTGATAACTCTATTTTTTATAAGTAAATTTGATAAATCAATTATAAAACATCACAAACAAACAACTTCTATTTGACCAATCTTGTCTAAGCACCATCAGGATTTAAAAAGGATCCTAGAAATTGCAAAGAATAACTAGGACTATAGGAAGAAGTTTGCTTGAAGAGAAAAAAGCAGGAGCCTGCATTCAATAGATCATTAGAGAGCTTTAAAAAAGTCTTTCACATGTTTGAGATTTATTTTGGCCTTTGCTCTTTCAGCGTAAAATGTTTTTTGCCAAAAAATCTTTTCAGCTTTTCTAGGAATATTGGCTATTTCTTTGTTTACAACCTAGCAAATGGTTTGGAAAATATTTTCCGGTATTTGGCTCGTACGTAAAAATCACCAAATATTTCTTATATTTCCGTATAATCATATTAACCTATAAATAACAACTTTCATTCACATAATAAAATATTAATATAAAACAAATAAAAAATCAATCAAAAAATTATTTTTAATTAAAAAATACATATACTAACTAATAATAACCAATAAAACAATTCATAAATGTATAAACCTAGAAATCATAAACTTTCAAGTTGGAAGAGCCATAAATAACATCCTTCAACACATTCAAAGTAACATCAAAAGTTCAACCATAAATATAACAATCAAGTTGTGCCAAAATAACCATCCATTCTACCATACATATTACAATCCAAGTTCCCCCAAAATAATACCATCCAAGTTCAACCATAAATATTACATTCCAACAAGTTCAACCAAAATATTACCATAAATGAGAGCAATCTCCTTCCTGCTTTGTTTTCTTTGACTTCTTCTCACTACAGTTTGTTGCCAATTTCTGAGAATTCAAGTCAGCATCAGTCTTTCCATCAAAAGAATTTTGCTTCCCCATTTTCCACGGTGAAACCAATTCAGGTCCCTGTGAAGAAACATAAATCCCATCTGTCAAACACACCAAAAACTAAAATTTTCCTGCATTGTACTAAGAAAACACTACCAAACCTTGTTTGAAGCAACCTCCTTTTTCTGTGTTTAGCCCACGATTTCAACCTCCTCTTCTTGACACAAATTATCAGGACCTTTGACATTCAGCATTTCCAAAACAGATGAATACCCAGCATTCCTGGCTGTTTGCACTGATTGACCAGTGGGTTTGTGATCTTTTTTCTTCCTAGAAAAAAAAAATCTTGCACAATCACAAAAATACTAACATAAAATAACAGATAGCTCACATCATTGAACACTTACATGCAGAAACTGCAATCGCAAATGCCTCTGCTTTCTCTTCATATCTAAACAGTAATTCACAGTATACATCGAAAACAATCAGTCAAAAATTCCAAAGTACTTCCTACTGTAAAGCTTGATAATTCGTAAGGTACTTTAAAATACACAATCCAAAATCATCTACCTAAATATTCACTTAAAGGAAAATAACAAAAAAAAAGTAAAAATTCACATCCAATTTCATGTCAACCTCTAAGATTCATGGTTCAGTAGTTCTTTCAAACTTCATATTCAAGACCTACATATATTTTTGAACATCTATATCCCTTTCATACTTAGATGTTCCAATCTCTAAACAACTATAACAATATATGAAATGCAGGGAAAGAATTAAATGGACACGGGTGCTAATTGATGGTGGTGATGTCCCTGTTCAAGAAATTCAAGATTGTGGTGTGGATGATGACAGATTGATGAATGTCATAAGTGAGTGTGTCAAGCTAATTATGGAAGAGGTAAGCTGTCCTTTTCTTTAAGCTTCCACTTCAAATTATTATTGCCGTTATTTACTAAAAATAGATTAACAAAAGGAAATGGAACTGAAGCAACAAAATGCACAAATGAGAGTGCAGTAGAATGGATTGGGATTTGGGACTGGTCAAATTTGGGTGTTTCTCAATTACCCAAAAAAGAGAAAGAACATTGGGGACCTTTGTGGCCCATATGAGATCATTTACTTCTCTTCCTTTGGGCTTTGCCAGCAATTAAACAAATAAAAAACGAAATATGAAATGAATTGCATGAAACCCAGATGGAATTGGAGACAAGTGACGTAAAATGCAAGAGAATTACAAAAGAGAGAGAGCTCAGACTTTGGAAGACCACAAAGAGCTTTGAAGAGGGTGCAAATGGTAGGAACCCAGCGTTCCAGAGACCCTTAGATCCCCATAAATCCCCATTTCTTGAGGGTTTCAATTTCTCTCTCTTGATGTGTTTGTGTTGCAAATGTGACTGTTGGTAGTGTCAGTGCGGTTCAAAGGCCGAGCACAGATAGGTTGGCTGGCTATGATCGATAATTTACAAGGTTGTTTAGAGAATTGCAGAAGATTTTAGCTTGTGACATAGAAAGAGTGAAAAGTGATACCTAGAACTATAGTAGTTGCCAATAGCAATTGCCGACGGCGATGATCTCTGTTCGAACTTGAGAGAGAGTGTGTGTGTGCTACAATGGGCATGCAGTGATAGAGAGAGTGTAACGACCTAGGAAAAGCGCTAGTCACATATGCGCTATCACTTCAAAATGATTAGTCAAGTTGCAATTGGAACTCCCTAAAATCACTTACAAAGCTCAAGATCATCTAGTAAGAAACCAAAGAGGGACTTAGTACCCATGAGTTCTTTTATAATCCACTCACTCCATGTGGACAATTCATCTACCCAATGTGGACTAACTTTCTAGAGTGTCATAGAGAGAGTGCTCTCAAAGAAAGTGCACTGAGGGATAAGGAGTAGAAAATGGTTTACAAAAAATGAAAAACATAAACCAGTTTATGCTCCATTTAGCTTCTTTTCCTTGGTGAACAAAAAATGTTTTCGGTTTGACTAAAATTTTCAATAGCCCCAAACACGCCAAAGTAGGGAAAACATTTTTTGAAAATGATTTTACATCAAAACAAATGGGGCTTTCGTGGTTAATGCTCAAACTGGTGGTTGGGGGATATTGGCTAGCTGGAAGGGAGGTTACAAAAGCTAAAAGTTTATAGGAAATAATGTGCATATCCATTATTCCTAATGTGGTGTCCATGGCAGAAGAGAAGAAGTCAAACATTTGGTGGTGTCTAGCTTCTCTTCATAATCTCAAACTTTTATTCTTCCACTTGCTGGTCCACTTGATGGCTATTTCTAGGGCTCTTGAATCTTTTTCTTCATTTTTTTTTTTAATTTTTAGGTTTGTCTTGTTTTCTATCTGTGCACTAGAGTCTTGCCCCCTTTTCACTTTTTTAATTATTTGGTTACTTATTTAAAGCACAACAGGAGCCTAAGTGTCTATATTTGGCACACGGCTAATGCATCACCACCAATAAATGAAACCACAATATCACAAAAATAGTCTAAGAAAGTTCTCCTAGCAAGAGAAAAAAAGTTGCAGAAAGTCAACTTTTGATAACAAACAAAGACTAGAGAACTAGCTCCTGCTTCTCCATATCTCATCGCTTATTGTACAGTAAGTCACAAAGAAGCTGTATAAAGGCAATTACCACTAGCATGTGATCTTGTGAAAATGGAAATGTATGGTAATAAAGAATCCATCATTTCCTGACAAACCGATTGATAGATTGTATAACAAGTAAATTAATTACGATAACAAAGCAAGCAGGCATGAAACACTCAATAACCTAATCTCCGAATATGATCAACCAGTTATTAATTGGAACCTCATCATATCATAAACTAGCAAGGACTTGGTCATAATATGGCTTTCAAAAGAAAAATAATTATAAACGAACTTGGGGTAAGGTAGGCAGTACAGGGGTTCATTATCTGCAGAAAGAGTGTAAGACAACTGATTTCCTGGAACCCATTTACCTACGATTCAGGGTAAAGTTAGCTGACAATGAAGACGAATCAGCTCAGGCAGTATCCCTAGCTGATGGTCCACCTATTGCACTGTTATTAACTGCACTGGTGCAGTTGGCAGTACGATACCTTTGCATTTCCCCCAACTATCACTGGCATACTGCCCCCAGCATCAAGCTGTCATTTGAAGCTGTAAAAGCTAAACATCATTTGAAAAGCATGCTCACCAAATTATGTTCAACCAAAGTGAGTTTACCACCCTAATTCATACAGTCAAATAATATACCAAAGAATTAACAAATTAGGGAACAAAATTGGATGCCGCACAAAGGGATTCCAATGTATGACCTCAAGCATATAGTCAATGAGTTCATGAACTTCTAAAACAGCTACAGAATATAAGTTGAATCTTGAAATTTCTGCTTATCTTACACGCCGAATCTTTGTGACTCAGTCCGAGGAACCACAAATGTATAAATTGAATGTGTACCATCAACCTGTCAGAATTAGTGCTAGAATATGTGAGTATAACATCATATGACTGGGGAAAAAGAAGAGAATGCACGGACAAACATAAAGCAAAAGGATGGATAGTTGCATAAACAAGATAACCATAAATGCAGAAACTTTCTGTATGTTACTCATTACATCAATTTATACTTAAAGTTGCCTGAATATGAGATAAACAAATGGTGTTTTGAAGGGAAACTTAACAATTTTGAACTCTAAATTGCAGGTTTTTTAAATATCAGGCAAATATAAAAAGTTAACATTGCACTCTCTTACATACACAGACCAGGACTTTTGCCTTTGGAACTGCAACATTTCCCAATTTTAAACATAAACAACAATGATAATGAAACAGACAAATTCATGTAAAGCAACAGCATCCTCCCTCCATCTGGAAAATATATAAATAATTAATTAATTAAAAGAACTCGTAACCCAATACCTGGAGTAGTCAAAACTTGAAATTTCAAACATTAAACTATCGAACATTCTTTTTTGATGAGTACAAATGAACAATTTTAACTCTAAACACATCATAAAAACTTACATCTTCAAACCGATCACTCATGCCAAATTACAAATCCAGCATAAGCCAACAATTAGGAATTGCTAAAATTTAAAAACGTAAGGATACCGGTTATACCAAATTAAAATTCTGGACTTTCAAGATGCTAAACTAATAGTTTGGCGTTGCTAATAATAAATGATAACCGTATTCAATCAAGTAAAATTTTGGACCCTAGCATAAACATGACACAAGTTCTTCACTTGTGAATGCAATGAGTCCAAATCAGTTCAAATCCCCCCAAAAACAAAGAAGCAACAGAAAATAATCAAAAAAGAAATAAACGTTTCCCATACACCAATCTACTGAATATCTAAAATTTACAAATTACACGGAATCCAAAATGCCATTGTGTTCAGCAAACTTAATACAATCTCACACCACAAATGACCAAATCTAGTACCAAAGGCAAAATGATTCAAAGCACAGACCAATGCTAGGGTTTTGAACGAATCCCGATTCCTCTCTTCTGAGACGAAGCGCGAGCGACAGAGACGCCTCGGATTAGGCTCTAAGGAGAAAATCGGAGCTTGAGGGCTTTGACTCTTCAGCTTTTGTTGTTGCTGATGATGACGATGATATATACATACACCTCTGTTGCTTCCCTACTTCCTGAACTTAAAATAAACGGGAAGAAGGGCGATCTCGTAAATATATACAAAAATAATATTATTAATTCATGAGTATCTAACTTCGTTCCCTATTTTGCCCTCTTCAAATGTCAGGAGTGTCGAACGAGTGCTTGGGTATGCAGGTAATTTTAGGAGGCTTGAATAGTGAAAGGGGTTAATCCGTCGATAATGCCCCTCGCATAAACCCATCCGTTAAAAATCCCTCCCCCAACCTACGGAACCCTCAACACTAACGGCCGAGAAACTCTCTCGTCAACCCAGCCCAGGTATTTCTCTCTTCATTGTCTTTTTCTATTGGAAACTTCTATGAAAATCAAACGACTGATCCACCCACTTCACAAAAGTCAAAAAGTGAATGAATTGAAGCTTTTGTTTGTGGGTATTTTTGAAGCTTATGTGAAGGAATTGATTTATTACCGATAGGTTTATGGAAAATTTGAAGCTTTATGGGTATTTGATTACCTATAGGTTATGGATCAAGAGTGGAAGGTCTTTTTCATGTTATTGATGGAGAACCCAAACATCCAAGCTGGAAGTTTAGGCTACAGTTACTAAACAATCAATGATAAGCTCATAACTATTTTTCACTTCTAGTTAGAGGGAATATAGACAGAAATATGTGATGAGTATGAACTTCGTCTCAAATATGGCATCCTAGGAATCGAAAGCCGGACTCCGATAAACAAATTGGTAATAGGGATTTACATTGTTTAGTGTTTTGTAGAAAAGGAAATTCTATGGTACAAAGAAGTCACGTGCATGTGTATTTTTCTTTTTCGAACCCCCTTTTTTTGGGCAAAAAGATAATAAGATTCAAACTCGAAGAAAAACAAAGGCATTGCTTCAATTTTGTCTGACCAATGTCATTAGGGACAGTAAATTTATGAAAGAGCTCGTTTTAGAGCATCTCGTATCCGAAAGGGGGATTAACAAATTATTATAACAGACAGCTTTTGAATGGTGCTGCTATTGGAGTTGTCTTGTTCTTTTGTTCTTTTCCACCATACCATTACAAACACACACATATGAATCTCATATTTTGACTCTCTAGGTTGTGATTGTGAATATTAATTGTTTAGGCTGGTAAAGAAGTTGCAATGGGCACTACAGAGACACCGCAGAAAACTGGTCTTCCTCGAATTGTTAAACTGGATATGGGGTTGAAACTGGTAACTGTTCCTTACTTTTGAAATGTGAACAATGAGCAAGTGATATTCTTAATTGCATTTGTGCGTTTGCTTCTTTGAATTGCATTGGAGTGAATATTTGAATGTGAGACTGATACATATTTCAAGTGACTTCTGGAGGGGAAACTGGCCATTTTTCCTGTTCTTGGGTCCTCACTTAATGTTATCTGTTTGTTGGAAACCAGTATGTTAGAGAATTCTAGGAATATGTTTTCATAAACTCATGCCTAGTACCTGGAAAATAAAAAATCTGAAGAGCTTATGTTAAACACTGAAAAACTACTAAGTTTTCATTTTCTTAAAATGTCTGGCAAGTGGTATTTATGTGTAGTTTACTGACCATCTTTATTGTGCTTTCTTGCATGGTTAGATGATTTCTTGGCACGTCTTCATATTTTTATTAACTGGTGCTTTCTCCTGTTTTTTGAATGAACTTATCTAAAAAAAAAGTTTTCAAATTGGGTGACCATAGCCTGACAGAGTGTATGAGATACAATCAAAGTAACTTATTAAGAAAAGGTACAATCAAGGTAATTGTTCCAGCTGAAATGGCATGCACTGGCAATCAATAAAGTCATGACGTTTGTGTGGAGAAAGGGACTGCATGGTTGTCCTATCCAGAGAGCCGAAGGTCATATTGAGTCTTTGGGTTATATCATTTCCATAGAATTATACACAGAAGTATGGACATTTTTGGAAAATTGTATAATGTAGGATGAATTCAAAGTACAATACATTCTCCACTGCATTGTTATTGTCATTTCTCCATCCTATTCTCAGGATATAACTTTCTTTGTGCTTGGCATTCTACTGATATGCAGGCTGAACAATGGGTTAATAATATGACCAAAGCTGCAGAAGATGAACCAACAGAAGTAGAATCAGAGGCTCGACCTAAGAGGTCAGTCCAACCATCTTTACTGTCTGTTAGCAATTATTGTGATATTGTAAGCCGTTAATCACAACTCTTCACATTTTCCTGTAGGCTTGGACTGGGTGCAAAGGTTTCACGTCAAACCAAATTCGGACCTTCAAACAACCCACTTGAAAGGAAACTACATGCCAAGTTAAACATTGGAAAAAGAAAAGCTACCGAAAGTGCCAAAGTTACTAACATACCATTTGGTAGAGATGGTGATAATGATGATGAAGATGAAGAGGACTTAGACAGCAGAACTATGGCGTTTGACAAGAAAAAGATCAGCAGATTTTAAGACTGCATTTTTACAGGCAACTAAAAAAAAAAGAAGTAACTAATTGCCGTTGTATATCTGGAGTCGTTAAGGTTTCTGTCTGTTTTGTTCTCTGTCATATACTTCTTCTATGGACTTATTTACTCTATAAATTAATTTTATGTAAAATAGCCATGAGAAATGTTTTTGCTTTGTGCATATTTAGTAATATATTTATGCAAGCTAATGAGCTGTAGTAACATTTCTTCTTGACATTGTCTAAGATACAGTCCATGGGTTGCACAGCCTTGATGGGAGCCGAGAACTTAGTTCAATAATTTCTAGGCTCAACTTGGGTCCCCAGAGAACATTGTTTGAATGGTTACCAGCTATTTACAAAAATCTGAAAGCTTCCTATCGGATTATACCCAATGACTCTGTAGATGAAATAAAATCACTCTTGCCTCTGAGAAGGGGTCCGATAAGCTTGGAAGGTTACTCAGAATTGTGGGATCCACAGTATTCAGAGAAGAGACAGGTTACTCAAAAATACTAGGTGACACATCAGTTTGGAACCAAATAAGTCTTGGGAAACCTAGGCTTGTGAATATAGAAAATAAAATATTATGGGCTCCTCAATCTTTTATGATCAGACAGACTAGGTTTTGAATCTGTTAGTTGACATATTGCTTACTAAATTGGTGATACTAGTGTATAACAATCTCCAATATGGATGAGCAACTGGAAATATTTCGGATCTTTAGAATTAACCAAAACCAGCTGGAACAAGTATTTAATATTTTTCATGTATTAATTTCAACAATCCATCACATAACACTCTGTTTGTATGGTGAATACAACACTCCTAATGTGAAGTCACTTATATCTCCGTTTAGGCTATAGTAATTAGTTACAAATCACAATACTTCGGTAAATACAGCAGCAAAACAGGTAAAATAAAGAAACACCCCTCAAAATATTTATAAGTGAAACACAAGGAAGAATGATTGGAATCAAACAAACAAAAGAACACACCCTCGACTAAATCAACCCACCAAATTCTACAAGGTCTAAAACGGGAAAACCTCTATTTACTGGGTGAAATGCACACTGACCCAGATTCCACACTTGTAATCCCTCGAAAAATTGCCACACAAAACAGGCGTTATTTTTATTCTTGCAGGCAGTGCCTCCTTTTGATGATTTTCGCCTACGAGGAGGGTTCAAAAGATTGTGAGATATCTACAAGATTTCAGAAGACATGTTAGAAGAAGCCAAGTCATATCATACGATCAAAGGTCCCTCTCAAATTAGTGAATGTCACTCCTTTCCCTGATGAACAAGAAACAACTCCTCCCTGTCACCTCTACGCAAGCTGGGTCAATGGATGGCATGGACGTAAAGAAGTTGATTGTCTTTTACAAGTTGATGCTGATTCTGTTTTCCAAGAGATCGGCTGTATACTCGCTTTCTGTACTTCTATTTACACAGC
This sequence comes from Betula pendula, assembly GCA_900184695.1. Taxonomy (NCBI): domain Eukaryota; kingdom Viridiplantae; phylum Streptophyta; class Magnoliopsida; order Fagales; family Betulaceae; genus Betula; species Betula pendula. Next base: position 1,144,684 of record FXXK01000028.1, on the reverse strand, counting down.
TCCATACTAAGTCTTCCATTAAGTCTTCGAGAATGGCTTCACCCATCTCAACACCAATAGCGTCAGCATCAAAACAAAGATCCATCCATGCTCCCATTCTTCCCATGTCTTTTCTGACAATTTGATCTAAAGTATGAGGTAGAGGCAGAGGAAGGAGATGCCAGTTTACTCCTCCCCAAACTTCTTGAGTAGCATATTTCATGTTTGGAACTGGTCTTATGCTAGATTTTATGAATGATACCCAAGGGCAGCAACCAAAATGGTGCTGACAAACCTCCAGGAGAACCTCGTTAATACAGTCAAAAAGGAGCTTCCGGTCATAGCAGGGCTGATTGGAGAAGAAGTCTACCTCATCACACAATGATGCATCAAGAAGCTGGTCTGAAGTAAGGCACCTCACACAGCATTCATCCCAGTTCAATCCAGAGGCTTGTAGCACTGATTTTACATATTCGAATATAAATTCCTTGTCTTCCATACAAGTTTTTGCACAGTGAACTTGATTTGCAGCTGAGGAGTCGTGTTCCTCAAATTTAAGCTGCAGTGGTTGCAGTGCTAGCTCGACTGAAGAATTGTGAATTAATGGACATAAGCCTATTATCCAGTACGAATTGTGAATAATTTAAAGTCAATAAACGTTCAAAATAATTGCCTACCAGATCGGGAAATGGACTTTGTAGGGCTGATGTCATCGTCTGTGAATAGCGGCTCAAGAACAGATACAGGACTTGGTCGCTCTGGTATATCAACAGCACTTTCTAGATTTTCAACTTTCTTGTTGATTAAGGAGCTGGGGGGGGACACTGATGGAGAAGATGGAACTTGCTTCTCTTCATGTGATTCCTGCAAAAAGAACAATAATTGTTCTAATAGATTAGTAAAATTAATTTTGTTCTTGTCAATTGCATCATAATATTCCAACATGCTCTTTGGTAAATAATCAAACACTGGCGATAAGTGAACAGCAGCATGCAAATCATCATCCCTGGCCTTTGCCCCAAACAGAATTCATCATCTCTGAACATATATGTCATTCATATTAAAACAAGTTTCAATCTATTTAATAGAAAACAGAACACCACAAAAGTTACTCCACACAAAAACCAGTGAGGTCCTCGTGTTTGGCATTCAAAACGTCAAGAGTTATCAAGATTCAGGACTCAAAATCCAAAAGAATATCTCTGTCGGAATCATCGGTATGTAAGAGCTGAACAATAACATCTTGACGAGTCTCTATGTGAGGTTCGATACAACATGTTGGGATACCACCTTATTAGTACTACGTGATGTAGGACTTGACTACCAACCAACCCTACTACTAACACATGGATATTCTAACAATCTCAATTGTCTGAATTTTCTCATTTTCTTCCTTTTCAGAATTTCATATATGCATCTTTCAATTTGATAAAAGTAATGCTTTGTTAAGAGATAGAGACAAAGCTGGTATATGATGACAGTGACTGTATGGTTAATGGAAGAGGTGGGTGTAGGATGACAATGGATGTAATTTAAATGGAAGAGGGGCAACAGATGGTAGCAACAGTGGTATTGGTGGCATTGACAATGAAGGCAGTGGTGGTGGCAACTATTGCAGTGTTATGGTGGCAAAAATGGTTAAAGGTGGCGACTGCGTTCTTGTTTAGGACCGTATCAATGACTACGGAAGTTAAAGTGCTGATGGTAAGGACAGTTGTTGTGAAGGCAGCAATGTTGGACATGGCTATAATGGTGATGTGAGAAGCAGCATGTTAGCAGTGGCACTTGAAATGACAGTTATGGAGCAGATTGTGGTTGTGACAATGCGTGTGGTAATAGCGGTTGTGGCAGTGTCGGTGGTAAGAATGGTGGTGATAATTGTCAATGTAGTGGTCGTGACACTGGTAGCAGTGTTGAGTTATAGAGCTTGGATTTATGAGTCTGAACTTTTAGTTGGGAACTGTAATCCCCTTGTTTATAAGTATTTTGAGATCTTTAGTAATTAGAGTATACTAATTTGAGACAAAAGAACATTGGATTTCAAAAATTCATGTCTAAAATTCCCAGGAAAAGAATAGGACTCTATGATATATAACCTGTTTCAAGCTTTCACAATATCCTTTATCATCACAAATTTCGGATGTATCAGCATTTTGATCATCTCTGATAATTGAAGAGCTACTTGGATCAGGAGGAGCATTCAAGACACTAATCTCTTCATGAACTACAATTTCAGTCGCTTTTACAATCTCTACAACACCTGCAGAAATTAACGAAAGACCAAACATTAAAGAATCCAAAAACAAGCTTAAGAAAAGATATCAATGCTAGTAATGAAAGATTGGACAATTGAGAAAATAATACCATCAGGACTGATCTCATCACTAATGGAAACAAAGGTTCCTTCCACTCCATTATCATGATCATCTGAGATATCCGGATTTGAGTTGAGAGCTTCAGGGCATTCAGAAATGGATGACCGACTCTCTAAGTTTTCTGTTGCCCGACCTAGATGGCTGACATTGTTTTCTCTTTTGGGAGACCACGTGTTTGAATTGACCTTCTGAATTTTGCCACAGGCAGAAAACCTCATCTGTGCAGTTACGAATTTGTCCTCCCAGGCCCTTCCGGGACTGGCAATGGGAGACAAGTTGTACTCAGGAAGAGAAAGAATTCTCCCTAGGGTTTTAGGTACCTGGTTGCTTGAAAAATCTACACCTTCGTCCCCGTTGCTCAGCATCTCAGAGAGATGTTTCTTGGCTTCAATGTAGATATTAGATGCCTTTTGTTTGGGGTAACCATCAGTTTCATGTTCCATACTTATTTCAGAATCTTTCAGTTTGCCAGTCTTGCCTCCTTTCTTAGCACCAATGGCAGGTCTAACAGTTCTTTCCATATAGAAATGATCCTTACTTGGAGACATTTTCCCGGTGTCTTCCTTATCAATCCCTGTGTCACTATCTCCGAAACTTTGAAGCTTAAGAGGAATATTATTAGAAACAGCAATAGTAGAGGTTCCATGCCATTCCTTTCCCATGGCACTTTTCAACTTTCTTTTAATTTCAGCAAGAAAAAAATGTGCACCAACTCTCTCAGTAGACCCTTTATCTCCAACCATGTAATGAGGTTCTCGCGATGAGCCAATACTATTTTCAGTTTCAGAATTCTGCAAGCCTGCCGGTCCAGGCTTCAAAATAACAATTCTATTAGGAGCTTCAGAATTCTCATTTAGTTTCGATGGCTTTCTTTGCTGAGACTTTACCTTTCTCCTGAAGAAGTTACGCTGCTGCTTAAAATTGACAAGTTCCACTTCTGGCAAGCTGGATTCTGGAAGAGACTTGGGTTCTATGCCTTTCTCTACCAGACCATCCTGCAAGTTTAGAACATATTTCGCCAACAGAGAGTTTGGATCTTGTATTAATTTCAGAAACAATTCCTCATCAGAACTTAAAATCTCACGTGCACCAATTGGTTCTTTTGTGTAGTGGATTTTCCCATTTTCTTTGAGATGTTTTGCATTAACAAACTTCTGATTTATAAACTCCTTGATTGCCTCGCTCAATCTCTCAAAATCACAATGTGTCTGGTTTGATTGCGCTTGAACTTCATCATCCTGGTCATGCTTCATATTATTTAAACTCTTTTGATGGACCCAGCGACAGAACTCTTCCATCATTCCATCTATAACAATATTGTCTACTGATTGTTTCTCTAAATTCTGATTACAAGAGCATTCACAGTCCAAGTCTTTAGCAGCACTCAAGTCATGATTGTCCATATCACGGCTTTTCTTGCGAGTTTTTTTGGTTCTTTTGTGCTCTGTTTTTATGTTGCCTTCATGTCCTGACTTGCTCAGTTTTATTTCTACTTCAGCATTGATATTCTCCTTTTTTAGGTCCTGCTCACTGAACATTTCCTCTTCTATGAGTTTCTTCATGCTAGGCTTAGCAGCATCAGTTGTCACTATTGCAGTCGTACTCTCTTCACCATCCTGAAACATTTATTATTTTAGTACCATCAGGATTATACGTACATTGATCACTTATTTTCACTAGATAGTACAAGATTAAAGTCACAAACTTCACAATCAGTTTGGATATGGGGCTGAAATGATAAGACTTACGAGGGTGCCTTGATGATTTTCATCCAAATTAGTCAACACCTCAAATTTATTCACTGAATGTCCAGCACCTGCAGAGAGAAAAAGAAATTTCAAAAATTACAAGGATTAATGCCTTTTTAATGAGTTTCATGGAAATTTACTAAAAATTAATCTATAATCATGATTCAGAGTGAAAACAATGTAAATTGGCATGTTTAACTGAACATGTTGTCTTGCAATAATGCCTGAAAGAACACAAATTCAGACATCACACGTGAACATGACTACTTTCCAATTCATCTTAGTCCAAACAAAGTTTTTAACAAATAGTATAAGAAAAAGCCTTGCATGTTACAAGTAGCATTTGGTTCAATCCAGAGACATTATATACACATATCTATTGAGAGTCTGAATAGTAAACCAACTTCTTACCAACAGCATGCCTGCTCCCAAGCTTCCTATCTGAAAGCAGCCTCTGAGTAGTTCGACCCTGGCGGAAGTCAAAGATACTGATCAAGCCCCACATACAGCCTGACTGATCTTTTTCATACCGCACAGGGCGTCTCTGGGATTTCTTCGCCATAATGAATGAGTGAATCTTGAATTTTATTTGGCTTTGTTCAATCAAAATTCCACGCTAGTAATGACCACATTAAACCTGGTAAACAGAAAAACTAAATAAGTAGATAAATAAAATAACAGTTAAAAGTAAGTTAAACAGAAATATCAATAAACCTCCTCCTCAAAACACTATGGTCATGTTTGCTCTTATGTTCGGATTACACTGGATTCTAGTAGGAGACTATACTGGTGGGAAAGATCCCCCCATATAACCCTTTCCTTTGATTTGTAATTTGCTCAGAAAAAAAAAAAAAAAAAAGTAGGAGACTATACTGGACATGCAAATCATGGTAGAACAACAAAAGTTTTCGGATTTCCACCAATGAAATGCAAAAAGATCATACCAAATCTTATTAGCTGTCGATTTGAGTACAATGAATGCAAATAATAGTAAAGAAATTAGTTGAATAAACAAAGTACCTCGAATTTAGAGACCTCAAATTCAACAAGGACATGAACAACTATGCAGCCGGGAAAAAAAATATTAGAGAAGAATGATCAGATTCCAATTTCAACCCCTCAAGCTTTCAACAGAGTGAAGCTCAAGGCACTAAAGCTTTCTTTGGATGGCAAGGTATCAAACCCTTCTTTTTTCATCAACAAGCCTTAAACAGCACCTCACAGACTACACGGAAGCTCAAATTGCCGGTAATCTGATGTTCCCTTCAGAGAAAAGACCATTTAGGATAACTATATATCTCCTCCAATTTTAGTGATCGCAAATTGGTCACCCTCAAATTTCAATGGAAAAGACTGATCAATGACCAACTCTCTGAGAAAAATGTGATCAGAAGCTTGAGGGACACAAAACCTCCTCTTGAAACTGATAAACCCAAATCTCATAAACACTCGTTCAATCCAACTTTCAGAAGCTTGAGGGTTTCTAACGCAGTTGGACTGATGATTCTGGTAATTTGCACATTCTCTCTTTGCCAAAACCTATTTAAAATCTTCACTCTGTGCAAATGCTTCAGCCGCTAAAACATCAAGACAGTGTGTGAAAAGTAAAAATTCCAATTCTCTCCAATGTACCATGGAAGACGCCCAAAAATAATGCCCCTGAAACACCAAAATTACTCGTTTTCCAAATTCCTGAGTCAGAATCCAAAGCTTTTCTCCATACCCCACCAAATGTCAAAGCTTCAAACACCAAGACTCACTACGAAGGAGCCAAAAAAAAAAAAATGATCAACCTTTCAAAACGTGAAGATGAATTTTCTGCAAATTAAACCAAAAACCTGACTAAAAACAAAGACTTTTTCCATGTGGGTATCTTTGTGACAGCCAAAAAGAGAGGCCCCAAATGCTTATCTAGCACCGACCCATTATTTTTCTATGCAGAATTTCTAAAATGAGGCAGCCATTAAAGACTGAGAAAAGTGGTGGTGAGGTGGTGAAAGAGAAAGCAGAAAGCTTCACAATGTTGTTGGCTGACAGTGGAAGGATACGTGACAGTTGGGGTAGGATTGCTTGCTGGGCCCATTAAGAAAGGGAGAGAGAGAGAGAGAGCTTTGTCTGTAAGGAAAGTCTTCGCTGTCTCCATTTTCTCTTCTGCAGTTCCATCTTCAACCATCATCAAAGTCACCACCACCCCCTTCTGATTCTCCCCCCCTCTCTCTCTCTCTCTTCCTGAGAGTGAAATTCTCTCTCTTGGCACTTTTTGCAGGTAGTTGATGTGTGGGTTCTTAGAAAATTTGAGAACGTTGAAAAATCAGATAGAGAGAGGATATCTATTTTTTTTTTTTCTTTTCAAACAAAAATTTAATCCATGTAAAAAATAGCTTATATATTCTTTTAAATAATATAACGGAATAAGAAAAACATCGTGCATGATCCACTACGTAAATATTAGGTCACACCATATATGAATGTCAGATGTTTGGTTAAGTTTGGTGAGTTCTGGTGGATTTTGACTGTTTAATCGATTGGAAAGTCCATATTAGCTCATCTGTTGTTAATGCTTATGCTTAGCTGGATTTTAACTGCAACCAATTAAATTAGTTGACATAAACTAATTGACTTTTCTCATTAAACAAAACTATAAAGAAGAAAGAGTATATGCAATTTGAGAACTTTAATTAACATAAACTTTGATATGGACTCCGTGCAATAATACTCTATGTATTACACTGAATCGGATTTTTTTTTATTATTATTATTCATTACACTGAATCGGATTATGTGCAATATATTTTATCTGGACTATTCATTTGAAATGAATAATCCAAATTATAACAAAAAATTAAAAAAAAAATGGTGACTCAGGGTTGCTGGGGCAGCTAAATCACCCGAATGGTTCAGCCACCATTAAACCACCCTTTTAGTGCACCCAAGGACCTAATAGTCACCCAAGCTTTTCTTAGAGCACTCTCATTAGCTTATGCAAATTTTTGGCCAAAATAGCTAATTAAAACTCACTTTTGCTAGTTTAGCTAAGGAGTTTTAAAAAACACCATACATCCGATTATCTATTCTTTCTCTATATCTTTTAAATATATTTTTTTAATTCTTTATTTGTCTTTCTTTATTATTTTTTTATTTCATTTATAAAGATTGTAGTTTTTTGACAATCAGCTTTTTCAAATGGACATTTTTTTTTCTTTCTTCTCGTCGTCCCCAAAAAACTGCATTCTCTGCTCTTTTTTTTTTTTTTATATGAATGCACTCTCTGCTCTTTCTTCTTGTCGTCCCCAAGAAAATTTTTGAGCTTGCAAAATTTTTTAACAACAAGAGGGAGGCGGGAGGCACAACAAAATTGAGGGAAAAGAATGGGTATAGGGAAAAGAGAAAGGCAGAGAGGGAATAAACAATTTTTTAATGGTTGCCTTCGTGTACAGTGCAACGCTACAGTTAGCGTTGCACTGTTCACGAACTAAAAGCAAATCCATTTTAGATATGGGATGCATAAGCCATTGGAATGGTGTTTTTAAAATTTTCTTAGCCATTCTAGCATTTTTGCTAGAATGGCTAATCCAATGAGAGTGCTCTTAACAAATGCATATACATAATCATATTATACTTTTATTTGACTAATATAACGGTGTTCATAAACTTTTAAATTAGTTATTATTAAAAAATAAAAAATTTAATCAAATAGGCAATACTGTTATGTGAAATGATAGTAAAATAATAATGTAGTATTTAACATTTATCTCCCAATATATATATATATATATTTGTTGTCATAATTTAACCATTCATTTTAAATGATCATGAGTCCAAAAAAAAATTTGCATCTAGTGCAATGCCGGAATTTCAATCCATAAAGTTCTCTCATTGAAGAGAAGGGGTTTCATGGCTTACTATAGCAGTAAATGAAATTATAAAGTAAATTTGAAGGCAACGACTTTGCCATAACTCTTTGACCCATCCCAACCAACATGATGGTAAATGATGGTTTGAGTTTTGAATTCAAATTTGCCTCTTACTTGGAGGGCTCAAACCTTAAGTTTTGATCATCAATCATGAGGGTGTCCTTTTTATAGATTAGATTTCAAGAAATGAAATTCTAATTATATGAAGGCTAAGGTGGGTGTCTTCCAAAATACCAATATATAATATCTATGGGTTCTTTTTTCTATTCAAAGAGTAGAAACCCTAACAAAGCAAAGGACAAAGAAGGGACCAGACAGCTTTGTTAATTAAAACCACAGTCACACGGTTTAATATATTATTGCAATTTGCATGTGTGGTGAAATGTTTGAGTTAAGAAGTAGAAAAAACAAAATAATAAAAAAAAAATAAGTGGATTTTTTTATGACCATAATTTGGATTTGAAAATGGAATTAAATTAAAGACGAATACGACCCATCAGCTGCACGAACAAATTATAATCAACAAATTCAGATTCTATTTGTCAAGAAGATAGGCAAGAAAGGAAAATATCTAAAAGAAACAACCTTGACTTTTCTTTTTTTGTTTTTTGACATAACCTGTCCATTCGTAGATTGGACTTTGGAGAAAATATCCTCCCGTAAGTCACTGTCGGTGCAATTTTAAAATTTATAATAATCAAAATGAGTGTCGGTGAAGTTATTATAATTTTTATTACAAATTTTTAATAAATTGATTTGATAATTCATGTGGTATTTACCACATTAGTAATTAAACAATTAAGTTTAATTGTCAAAATTTGTTGCTTAATTTTTTTTACCTGAAAAATGTTGTACCTATAACTCTTTTATAATTTGCTGACATATGTTAGCATGTGATAAGAAGGTGTTAAAATTTTTTTAAGAAAAATTACACTTAACCTTCTCAATCTATCACCATATTTGTAATGTCTCCTAATCTTTCAATTAGGTTAATGTACCCTTATAATTTATCATTAGAGTTGCAATTTCTCCTTTACCCCCAAAAAACCTGTAATGCTCATAAAAAAAGGAAAAAAGAAAAGAACACTGAGTCACAAGATGACCCACGATGATGCCGTGAGGTTAGTTTTTTTCTAATAATTTTTTGCCTTTTTTTTTAAAAAAAATGATATTTAGGGACATTTGTCTTTTTGGAAAGTTTTAGTGGTATTTTTTTGTATCTTTTTTTAAGAAGCAGAAGGGAGACATTGCAATCCTTTTGGTAGATAGGTAGGGTATAATAAACAAATTAGAAGATTGGAGAAACACTGAAATTGGGTGATTGATTGATAGGGTAAATGTAGTTTTTATTTTTTATTTTTTAAAGTAATTGACATTACTTAAATCACATATTGACACATATATAAGTTGTAATAAGTTATAAATTTAGCATTACTCATTTCTCACTCATGTTGTATTATGTGGCACTCATGTTGAGTGCCAGTATGCCATGTCAATTTATAAAGAAATTGTAGTATCAAAGTATTTTCCAACCAACATTTCTCTATTACGTTTTATATATAAAATTAATTATGTTAATTATGAAAAAAATCGGACACTGAACTTACTGTTCAATCTCCCAACATAGCCTTCCACGACGCACTCCTCCTTCCCATTTTTTTTAACTCCAAAAACAAGTCAATCTCTCTTTTTTTTTTTTTTTTTTTGTATTACCAAACAATATTTTTTAATCAATTTTATTTCACAAAATAATAAAAAAAAAGTCAAATCTCCTATCATCTCTATATCACATTAATAACTTTTTATTAATATTAAAATAAAAAATTCACAATAAAATTCTTTACTAAACGGACCATAACTAGAGTTTCAATTTTCACTCTATAAACATATTCCGAGGTAAGTACGATCTCATCCAGCCCTCCCCCACAATAATTTTTGTTTTATGAAATGTTTTTTATTTTTAAGATTTTATGTAATCATACGTGTTATCTCATGTCTTATTTTGTGTTCATTTAAAATTGATGTGATTTGTAAAATTATTATTATATTTATACTAGTAATTTTAAAAATTACATAAATTTTAATTTTATTAAAAAAAAAAAAAGAAGAAGGATAATATGCGTATAGAGGAACGCCGGCATGCAAGTTAGGAGCAAATATTAAGGACACCGATGCTTTGTCCGTGGTGCATGTGAGGAGCAGTTGGGCCTAAAGGCAGTTCGGTAGGCCCCCCACAAAATGAAAGCAGTTGGTCCACACACTCTTTACCGACTCTAATGATGATTTTTATTTTGCATTTAGAAAGCCCATATGAGACAATTGCTTCCCCCACCTCTGCTCCCCCCTTCATCATCTCCATTTGACACATCAAATAAATGGGAGGGTTGGCCAATGGCCATGACAATGACACCGTGCAATATGACAAAATTGGATTTTGTTATTTAATAAGACACCAAGAATTATTTTTTCCCCCTTTTTTTAATTGGATCCAACAAAAAAAAAAAATTCATTTAGTAATTAGAATAAGTTACCGAGTGGGTATGGGCAAATATTTGAGAGAGAGAGAGAGGTGTCTTTGCATGCCAAGGTTGAGGCAGCTTTTTCCTTGCTTTCCCTTAAATATTATTTAATAAGAGACCAAAAAATGATTTTCCCCCTTTTTTGTTATTAGATCCAACAAAAAAAAAAGTCATTTAGNTTAGTAAATTAGAAGAAGCTACCAAGTGGGTATGAGCAAATACTTGAGAGAGAGAGAGAGAGAGAGAGAGAGTGAGAGATAAGAGATGTCTTTGCATCCCAGGGTTGAGGCAGCTTTTTCTTGCTTGCCCTTAAAGATATCCAAAAACATCCATGTCTAATTCAATGATTATCAACCAACTTTCCATCAACATGCAAATGGAGACAGAGTGGGAGCTTGAGAACTACTTAAATCTACTTTCCTTTGTCTATCTTGTAAGAAATTTTTTTAACCTCTTTAGAAAATGACCAGGGTTTGTTTAAGGGCTTAGATTACAAGCTTCATAATTATATTTGTTTGTTGCTACTTATTGAAGTTCAAGAAATCAAAACAGTAATGATAGAGACCACATTTCAACTTACAATTATCCCACAATGTTAACATAACAATCCTAACAAACTCTTAAATCAGTATTTATTTTTCATTAAAAAAAAAAACCCTAATGGCTAATTGGGATTGTCAGATCTATATTATAGAACAGTTGTAAAATAAAAAAAATAAGGTATATAATATTACTCAAATTAAATGTCTCCTAAAAAACAATTAATAACATCATGTTTGTTGGTTATGACTTAACATAGAAATGTCAGAATTGAGTTTGAATTGACTAACAATCAAAAACAATAAACTATTTTTTATTGTTGAGATATGCTAGTTTGAGGAGGTTATGCAATGTTTATCTTGGAAGATGAGTAGCTACTGTTTTCTTCCAACTTAAAGCTAATTGTTAATTAAGGAAGTGGAAATAATCATGAAACTTGTGATGAAATCAAATTTCATTTCTCTTATCCCAACTGGGGCTACAAAAGTTTTCTAACTATGATGGCGGTTAGGCTATTTCCTCAAGCTTTTTAACATTGGATGCCCACCTCTTTTGAAAACCCAATATCTTTGAAAGGACTCCCCCAGCATCTAGAGAAAGATAGTAAAGCTCTATTATACTCTCAAGAAAGTAATAAAGATTATAGGGGGGGAATACTTTATTTTTTTTTATATGTATAAATGATTATGAGTTGGCCAACTAAAGTGGTGGAATGATGACACCTTGCCAATAGGACAATCGATGTTTGTTTTTTTTCTTTTTTCTTTTTTGGGGTAATTAAGACTTAATCAATAGTAGGACAAAATCCAGTAATTAATCCATGATTTAAACCCAATTAACTTGTAAATCAACTACATCTAGAATAATGAAATGGGGGTCCTTTGGGAGTACCAAAAGTGAAGTTAAAAGAAGCAAGCTAATCCCATTGAATCATATAACTGACAAAGGAGATTGAATTATAACCTTGAAATTAAAGTCCTCAAGGTTGTCCTAATCCTTGTAATAAGACAAGACAGATGTGATTTGAGAGAAATAAACAAAGTCTTTATTCCTTAAAAATAATAATAATAATAATAATAAACAAGTCTTTGCTCGAATAAAGCAATATTCTAGCCATCCAATCATTTGTTGGAAGAATAGAAATGTACAACTTTGATACGTTATCTAATTGGAGATGGCCTTTGTAAAGTCATCCCTTTGAAAAAGCAGAAGAAAGCTTTTAGAAATGAAAGAAGAGGACAGCTGGGGAATAGCCGTGTGTTTCCTTGGTGCTGAGAGGGCCCCGATTGTTATCTTGTTTCCTGCATTAGTCCCTTAGATAATGATAATCACAATTTATAAATTAATCAAACATGATGTCACACTTCATTATAAGGAAGCTCATTGACAGATTGACATATTTCAATCTGGCTAAGGATTTTCTAATAATAAGTTGTCTGAATTTTACAAATTTGGATGGTTTAAAACAGAGGAATGCAGGATTTACAATAGTCTAAGATGTGAAATTCAACCATCCGAAAACAAATAAGCCTTACAATCCATCTTTTTTAAACTATTCGTAGCTTCTTTTTTTCTTTTTCTTTTTTTTTTCAAATTGAAAAGTGCAGGTGGAGATAACTAACTGTAGCTACTTTACCCACGAAAGATTGTTCAAAAAAGCCTAAACGGTAAGAACCTTGAATCTATCCTGAGCTTAATAACAAGGAATCTCAAAACTATAATGTGGGCTTTGAGCTTCACTTATTTTCAAACCGACTGATATTAGTTTGTGGGCTTCTTTTGGCATTGATGTCTAGTCTGTCGGCTAAATGGCGCATTCTCGGAATAAAGCTCAAACCCGGCACGACTTCAACTGAACTTCAGCTGTTCAAAATTTTTTACAAGGAAAAGAAACCACCTGAGATAAACACTGATCATTGCCTCATTGGCCAGGGAAGGGTTTGAGATTTGACAAGCCCATGAATTATTCATTTTATCACAGAAAAAGAAAACCCCTTGTGTCTTAAAATGACCATAGTTTTTTTTTTTAAAAAAAAGTTTATAGATGAGTAATAACAAGTATAGAACAGTTACAACATAGAAGATTAGAGAATTCAAAGTATAAAGACTAAAAGGAAAATTCAATAAGTCTCTTGGAGTACCAATTATAAGGCACATTCTTTAGTTAAATGGGCTACTTTTCATCATGTTTTTGGAAGCATTCCCAAAATATTTCTTATCTTCTCGTCCTTACGAATTAAGAGGGGTAAGGATCCTCCCTTGTAACAATTTTTTTTTTTTTTTTTTCATTGAATTAGCAAAAAAAAAAAAAGGAAAACTCAATATTGACAACAATACAACTACATATCTAAAAGAGATCCTTGAATGAGAAGAAGGTAATTGAAAATATTGTGAGCAAAATTGGTTATAGCGGTTTATAGTAGACGTTGTGAGTATCTATAAAGGAAACTCACTTTAACTTAGCTCTAACGAGTTTACGTAGAAGCTGGAGAGACTAAGAAGTAGTTCTACAGTAGAGAAGGGGATAGGACAAAAAAGTCACTAAGATCAAATATTTTGGAGGTTCAAATCCTGACCCATCCGGGACGGTGGGATTTGGGGGTTGAATAAATTGATAGGAATTTTTGTAGATGTTAATCAGAAATATGTGTTCAGTTTTCATGGGACAACCATAATAATTAATATGCCGGCAGCAACGGAAATTTTTGAAGGTGCTGCTTCATTTATTAGTGGGCACCTCTCTTTCCCTCGAATCCACATTTTTGCCGCTCATTTGCTGCATCACACTGCAAAGTTGTGTGGAAGTCAGTTTCAGATTTTCAGTGATAGAAAATGATCTGAATTGGGGAGGAAAAAGAGGGGAAAAAGAAGTAAAAAAAATCAAGATAGCACATGGGGTCTTTCAGCTAGAATTCTTCGAAACCCGTCTTTTCATCACATGCAGAGATATCTTGCACCTGAACAACCAGCAATGCAAAGGCAAAGTTCTGTGTCAGAACCTCTTTTTAAAAGCAGAGCTATCAATTAAGTACTACAATGGCTAAAAGCACACACCCATCTCTAGACAGACTAGACAAAGGCGTTTGTTAAACTTCTGTGAATATTAAGGAACCAACCTATGAGATAATGAGATGATACGATGAACAAATTGTGCACCCTTTTCAATTTAAGCACGAAATACAATGAAAAGTTTAATTTTATTGAAGTAGTCTAAGACTTTTAAGGAACTTTTACCTATAATATTCTGCAAAGTATATGCATTGCAAATATAAGAGGTGAAAAATGCTAGTATTTTCTCTTTCGCCTCCTCACATTCCTCAAAATTAATATGTTCAGTCTCTTTCTTTACCTCTTCATCCCCAAGGAAACAGCTAGGATGAGAGCAGAGATTGAACAACAAATAATGGTAGCATATATATATAGCAATACCTGTAAACCAAATAATCACAGGCGAAATAACAGAGAAAAAAAAATGGAGAAAAATTTAGATAATCGTATTTCTACTGGCAATATGATTAGGAAAACTAATGGAAGTTTCAAATCTTGACATCAATTTGTTCCAGGTGAAAAAAGAAATGGAATAAGAGTACATATATTTCCTTCCTACTCTACAGTCTTAATTGTCATAACATGGCTCATTACTTCAATAACACCAAACACTAACATAAATTATTTGTGAATCTTTTTTATAAACAAAAAAGTATCATGTCGGGTAGGTAAAATAATTCTTGAGACCTACTGACATGTTCATGATCATCTGTTAATGTTGAATAGGCACATAGGTGCTTAAGGTTGAGCCATGATATCTGTTGGGATGTGGGCCAACAGCCCAAAGGCCCAACTTCACTTGCTAACTTCCCCAGCCAAAAGCCCATCCTGCAGTCGGGACTCAAGGTCAAGCCTCGATCAATTGAGCTGCATATAACATGGTGGTTTTTGGCTACAATGGAAACTTATTGAGAGCAATATTCGTACCTTTTTGTTTTTCTTTTCTTTTCTATTCAAATGAGAAAAAGGAGATAAAATGATGGGTCTTTCCTATTTTTGATCCTAATAAACCTGTCGTAAGAGTGGCAAGAAGGGCGGCATGAGCTTCACCAACAGCTGCATCTTAAGTAGAAATAAGTTTAGACAGCATAAATTATATCAACAGCAGCATCATTAATCACCGTAGCTGCAACAGCAAAATCAGCTCTGATTACCGCGCGCAACATCAAAAATTGCTTGAATGTTTTCAAGCAAGAATGTGAGCTCTTATGGTGCTTGCAATTTTCTGAATAGACTGGGAGAGAACAGGATGAACATCACTAGTTCGTCTAAGAGAGCATTACTTGTACTCACTTTTGATTGATTATGTTTTTGAATCAATTATTATTGATCTTAGAGAAATGGGAGAGAACAAGAATAGGGGTTTTGGCTGGCATGGCTGGATATGGAAAACTATGGTTTTGCCTGAATTTGTTGGCCTGTGTTTGCATTTGTTTATCTGTCTTTGACTGTTAATATTTTGTGCAAAATATGTGTCATATCTGCCAAATTTGATTACGGTCATGTTAATGTACTGATCTTGGGCTGAAATGGAAGTAATCGAGCTTTGAAAATATGAACATCGGAGATGTCTTAATGTATAATGAAGCACTACTTTAGGCAAAAGCAAAAATAGCTGGAATTACACAGTTTCCTTTTAAGTTTACTCTCAAATTAGGCTGACTATTCGTTATTAGACCATTGGATGAGAGAAATTTACAGGAAAAACTTTGATAGAAACTACTTTGTGCAAATTGTACGTGGTATTCAACGTGTGTGTAGATATATGTATATATATATTATATTAGGGCCAAAATATTAAGCTTCGTTTCTATTGGCTTGATTCTGTGACCCTATAAAAAAAATTCATCTTAGTGTCTTTACATGCAAAGATTTTTTTTTTAATTTAAATAAGTTTTACGTGAAAATCAAGCAGGTCTTAAAGTCAATTGATGATTCCACAATATATATATATATATATGCAACTTAATGCACCAAAACAATCAAACGGGTCTTAAGTCAATCGATTGCATACTACAATTAATGTCTTTTAAATTGTAATTTGATAACTATAGTAGTTTTTAGTCGCTAATAAACAACCAAAAGTAATAAATTAAAAAGAAAAAAAAATTGAAACAAAGAAACCCAGACAACTGATCAGAAACACCAAAAATTTTTTTTTAAAAAATTATTACTGATCAAAATAAAAGAAGCTTTAGTACTGCTATGAGACCCTAAACTATCAGAGATATTGGCTTCATTTTTTGACCCGTCCTGTATGTTAGGTTCGCGTTGCTGAATACAACCATATGCGAAGTCAGCTTAATGTCAATGCTGCTAAAAACATTAAAAACGACGTCTTCTCTTGCTTTTGCACAAAATTATTCTTAGCAACATTTTTTTTTTTTTTTTTTTAAAGAAAAAAAAAACGTTCGTTAAAAAAAAATGCTGCTATTTGTTAAATTTTTCCTGACGATGGTCTGAAACATCGCGCTATTGACTTTCCACGACACCTATTCTCCAACCCAAATTTCAAATTTAAAAGGTGAGAGATCGAATTCAAATCACACTTGTACTCATGAATTTATCTTACATTTTTCATATTATTTTATCAAATTAATAAACGAAACACATATATATTCTCTTTCAATCGGTCCTTTTCAGACCTTTCTACGTAGTTCATGGATGGAACTTCTGTCACTTTGCTGAAAAAACAAAGAATACGTACATGACAGAAAACGACTTTATATGGTTTGCCAAACTGTTAAGAAAACGACTTTATATTTTTATTTGGTCGGCGTGAATCAAATTTTGATTTATTTTTGCAAGTTAAGATATTTAATTTGCCAAAGATATTAATTAATTCCCATGACTTTGAAACATGTCTTATTGATCAGTAATATATTAATGTCACCTACTTTGGATACTTGCTCGTCAAGAAATTGCTTGTTCAGAATGGCCAACTTCTAAGATGAAAAAATATACTAAGAGAAATACTATGTAGTAAATTATTATACGGCTATTATATAATTGGGATGACATGATAGTAAAAATCAACTATTAATTTTTTTTTTTTTTTACAAGTTCTTGTTGATCAAAAGACTACTTTTCATTGTCACGTCATTCTAATTATATGATAGTTATATAACAATCTAACAAATAGCATTACTCATATATCGATGGTACAGCCAAGTTTTAAAACATCTAATGTTGGTTCCGACAGATATTTAACCATTTGAAATGATAGAATGAGTTAGAAATCATTTATTTTTCTCATCTGATTTTTTTAAGAACCAATGATTTTTTTTAGGTTGTAATCTTATCACCAAGGGTACGTATTTCATCGAGAGCAGAACATCTGTAAAAATGCTATGTATAAATGTACCCAATCTGTATGATGAAATGTCAATAAGAAACACCATTTCACTCAAATTAATAGAGTATCCTTGTTTTTACAGAAGATAACTTTGTCTATGACCTAAAAAATGAAGCAGGGGCAACCAAAATGACTACAGAAAAAATGCTATCACGTTGACTAACAAAAAGTAACAAGTTTTCAAGTTGCAATCATACTTTTTGTGATGCCGTGACAATAGAAATATCAAATGTGACACAAACTAGATCGTTTTTAAAGAATAACCAACAAAACAAGAACTACCTTTTTCAAACTAGACCCTTTTTTCCCTACTCAATAGGAAAAAAAAGAAAAAAAAGGAAAAAAACTCGGCCATTTAAGAAGCCCAAACTCTCCATATAACCACTGAACTTGATGAACTAGGATGAATCAAGATTTGCTGGAATTTCTTATTGAGTTTCTTAAACTTTGATTGACATAACGAAAGCGATAAAAGTTATTGAAAAGCTGTGTTTTCAACTTACTAATCAACACACATTAATAATGAAAATTGAATTGTTATTGAACTCCAAAACTGCGTTCTCCATGCAATCATGATCCTCTTATAACAATCATACAAACTTAGAAAGGCAAGAAACTAATTTTTAGCACTAATCTAAAATGGACCAAATAACATAAAGATAAAAAATCATGGAAATTAAGAAAGTCTAAATGTCAAAAAGTGAACCAAATCAAGAAAGAGCTCAAAAAGAATAGAATTGATTCATGGTCAAAACTAGCTAAAAGATCACTTAAATTATTTTGCATCAAATGAATCCGCTCAAGCTCGAACAGAATTTTAAGAGAGCATATTCTGTCTGAAAATGCTATACATGTCACGTTTGCCCTACATCATTATATTAATAAAACCATAAACAATGTTAAAAAATAAAAAATTCTAGAGACCCAAGAGCTAACAACGTTATTTGTACAAATGATCAAGCTCTTCATGGCAACAACAAAAAGGACAAAGGGCGCTGCCCCACGCAGCTTGTCAGCAACGTCTTAGCTTCACCGCGGCCGGGCGTCCATGTGTCACTTGCCAGGTGATTATTATTTTCCATTTCTTCATGGTGGGCCGTACGTGGAGAGGTTCGAAGATTATATTTAATTTGCCGTGAAGAAATTGATAATTAACTTAGCCCAAATTACATGGCGGGGGGTTTATTTAAACCATTGTTCTAGGGTTTTCGACTGGAAATTAAGGGATAGTACCAATCTGAGCGAGCCACCTTCTCATAGTGGGACCTCTGTGAGCGACATGCAAGGGAAAAAAAAATGTAGACTGCATAAAACAATTAATTGAGTTCCCCTCAACCTCCTTATATGATATAATGGTGTAGGGCAAACATGGCATGTATAGCCTTTTCAGACAGAATAATGGAATATGCTCGGTTGAAATTTCGCTTGGGCTCGCGCGGATTCATATGATGCAGAATAATTTAAGTGATCTTCGAGTTTTGGCCATGAATGAATTTCATTTCTTTTGAGTATATATGATAATATCAATAATATCTACTCATTTTGTTTATTTGTATCATATTTTTTAAGGAAAAATATTAAATTAGTCACTGTAATTTATCTTATTTATAATTAACTTTATGTGGATATCAAAATGAATTCAAAAATTCTTGAATTATGCCAAAAAAATAATTTAATTCCTATAGTCAAATTTTGTCCACTGACTTAACAGATTTCGTTAGTGTGACACTGATTTAAATAACACACGTGTCACAATTTTATAGGCTCTGAAATATCACAGTATACACTAATAGAATCTGTTATGTTAGGCGGAATTTGACTTTAAGAAGTAAATTATTTTTTTGATATATATCAGGAATTTTTGAGTTCATTTTGATACCACATAGAGTTAATTACAAATCAGATAAATCACATGAACCCATTTTGCATGTTTTCTCCTCTTTATTTATTTATTTATTTTTATTTTTTAGGCATTCCGTTTAGTAATGATTTCCCTGTCATCAAGGAAATGGTGAATAACCTCTACGTACAGTAGTATATGATTTTTTATTCTTTTGACTTAAAATTTTAGTTGGTTGGTGCACGCTAGTATATATATATATACACAAAATATTCCAGACAAGCAGTCCCTTCTACTCCCAACCATATCCGTACGCAGCTCAGAAACTTCATAGAACCAACAAAGGCTTTTACCATTTCTTTTATTTTTGGTTCTCAATTTTTTGCTGGATATTTGATTCTTATATTCTCTTCAGAACGTGAATAGCTAGTGCTTGTTGTCATAGCTGTGGTGACTTTGTGAATTTTCTCTTGTGCATGCTACCATTTTAATTTGTAATATCATCAGCTTTCTATAATATTTGGGTTCATGGCAAGCAGGCATGAGAGTTTAGAGGATCCGATGGTATATGTTGCTTTGGGAAAAGATCCGAAAGCTGAGTGCAATTCAATCCTATTATGGGCGTTGCAGAACTCCGGCGGAAAAAAGATTTGCATACTTCACGTTCATATGCCTGCGCAGCTGATCCCCTTTAGTAAGTACCAAATACATGTGTATATATATATGTAAGCGTACGTGCATGTCATCACACACTCACAAATATCCAAACATTTTTGTCTGTCTGACTATATATTTATATAAACCTCGAAAATTTTTATGGCAATCCTAGTTTTTGATGTTGTCAAAGTTGATTATTCAATTCTGTTGTTCTTGATTGACTTTATTTAATTTGTTGAACCCCAAATGAAGAACTTGAGAATGATTTGCCTCTGGATGTAGTTTTTTTTTTTAAAAAAAAAAGGAAAATTGCACTTTGTGCTTGAAGAGTTTGGCTTTTCTAGCTTAATTTTCAGTATTTTAAGGTGGAATTTATTTGAGTCGACTTTCTTGGCTTGCAGTGGGTACAAAAGCTCCAGCGAGGTCATTGCATGAAAAGATAGTGAGTGAACACCGAGAAACTGAAAGACAAAATATGCATGAGATCATGGAGGAATACCTTCTTTTCTGTCGCCAAAGGGGGGTATAAATTCTTTTCTTCTTCGGTCTCTTTCACCGCATTTTGCTTGTTGCTTTTTTTAAAAAAAAAAATTATTTTAATTTAATAGAAAGTGTTTAGTTCTTGCCAAACCAGGTTTAACATTTTAGGAAGCAACAACTTATCAGGAAAAAAATGTTAAAATATTAATTAAATAATTAAATTTGTCATTTCTTATTAATATAAGCTTTTTGAACAATTGATAAGTTACCATAGTATTAGATCAAAGATCTCGAGTTTGAAGGGAAAATGATCGTCTTCATTTCAGTTGAAATGGAGAAAAGCCAGTTAAGCCAAATGAGGGGTACAAGTGTAATTTAACAAAGAGGATAAAAGTTAAATTACACTTTTACCCCACATTTAGCCTAATTGGCTCCTCTCCATTTCAACTAAAATGGAGAGGATCTTGGTCTAGTTTGAACAATGTCTTCGTAATTTACATATTATTTTAATTAAATATTTTACTGAGCCTATACGTAAAAGAAAGTGTTAAAGGGTTTAAAGTTTAAAATTTGACAAAAGTATATAAGAAAAAATTCACATGTTAATGCCTATAAGAAAAAACTACTGTTACAGGATATGATTAAATACTATCTCATGGTAGTCTTGTTATCATCTTTATCAGGTGGCCTGAGTTTATCTTTATCCTTGTCTGTTTGCACCTCTTGATCATTGAACTGCTGTTGCTTGTTGTGATCATCAAGTTTGTCTGAACAATTGTTTGTCTCATTATGGTTTTAAAAATCTAGGCACGGGCTCAGAAACTAGTAACTGAAATGGACTGTATTGAGAGGGGAATAGTAGAACTCATCTCTGAGCATGGGATCAGGACGCTTGTTATGGGAGCAGCAGCAGAGAAGCACTATAAAAGGTACAAACGACATAAGAACTTCTTCCATATCGTCATGTTCACTTCTTGTTCAATATATATCCACTGTGGATATCCATATATATATATATATGGTAACAGAGTAGTTATACGATTCCCACCATTGCGCTTTATCTACTGTCAATTTTTGTTCCTTCAGAATACATACATGGGCAATCAGAGTAGTTATATGATTTTGGAGAGCTCACAATATTGTTAAAGTAACTGAAATGTCACTCAATTTGTATTACTACTAAATGAAATTTCAGAAAAATGATGGACCTCAGGTCTGATAAAGCTAAATACGTGCGTGAACAAGCACCTGTCTCCTGCCACATACAATTTATCTGCAAAGGCCACCTTATCTTCACCAGGTATGCTAGACAGTTTTTGCTAATCACGCTTTTGCAATGTTGACATGTATACATATATTGGAGAAATATATGAAATTTTTAATCAAAGTCTTCTACTGCGTGTAAACTCAACTCAAAGTCTTCTGTGTCTTAATTTTATTACTAATGTGAGTGCCATATCAAAATAGGGAAGAAAGTGCAGACACTGAAACTGGACTATCTAACAACAGGAGATCATCACGATCAGTTAGTTTGGGGCACAATAGGGACACCTCTAAAATTGGAAAATCAAATCATTTGAGATCACAATCTGTCACACAGGATAACAATAGGAACAGCAGTGGAAGGAGCCTGTTGGACATACCTTTCCCAGAAGGCACTGAAGAGCTTTCATCTCTAAAGAGCATGTTGGACGTAGAAGGCAGTTCTGATGAAAAGGATGGCTTATCAAGGAGTCCTCCGCATTTGGGTTGCTCAACATGCTCTTCCAGAAGAGGGGTTAATTTAAGTATGACTTCATTGAATGAGGATGAGAATGGGTTAACGTTTGCCACACCAAGTCCAACATGGATTTGTACTGGAGCTCTCTGTGGTGTGGTATGTGCAAAACATTCATGTTTATCCTATGAAGCATCTTTTGCATTATTCATCTAAATTGATCAATGACAAAACAATATAAGGCTTTGAAATTTAAACGTTTAATGGATCCTAGCAGGACGGAAGTCTAGATATTAATACTCTTTATGAGAAACTTCTACAAGCGAGAGCAGAGGCTGAAAAAGAGATACTCTGGCATCAAAAAGCCGAAAGAGATCTAATTGACGCTCTATGCAAGGTAAAGCTTTTAGTTATCTACAACTTTTTGAAACTGACCTAAATATATAATGTGACTATCATATGCCCTATGCTTGAAAAATATACTGTAATGTGAACATTAAAAGGTCCAATATTTTATTCAAATTGCCAATAATCCATTCAACAGGCCCAAGAGGAGTTGATACAAAGAAAAACTGAGGAAGCGTTGGCAAAAGACAAAGAACTGGAAGAGGTGAAGATTCAGAGAAACCAACTAATGGAACAACTCCAGTTTTCTCAAGAACACGAAATGTCATTAAAGAGCCAAAATGCAGAGTTACAGAAAGGGTTGGATGAGCTGCAAGTGGAGAATAATGCGCTAAAAGAAGCTGAAGGGCTGAGAAGAAAGCAAGAGGGCTTAATGGGAGAAATGCCTCAATTCCTTGAGTTCTCGCTCTCCGAGATTGAAGAAGCTACTCAAAGCTTCAATGGATCCCTAAAAATTGGAGAAGGAGGATATGGGAACATTTATAAAGGTATCTTGCGTCAAACCAAGGTTGCTATAAAGAGGCTACATTCTCATGGCACACAAGGCCCCACAGAATTTCAAATGGAGGTATGCGCAGTCATTTGAAAATCAGTTGAATCATTTATTTAGTTATATATTTATTGGGTTATGGCTATGATATGAAGAGTACTTGGACTAGATTGGTTGGTACATTCTCACGTGATTTTGACTTTTAAACCTTAGTTTTTAATTTTACAAAGACCTGAGTTTTCGAAGATTTTAATTCTAAGACTTTTGCCTATTTTTTCTTCAAATAAATAATAGAAATGACATGAAATATAATTATTCTTTTTATTATTATTATTATTATTTT
>FXXK01000028.1:987187-1121071 GCA_900184695.1 Betula pendula | reverse complement strand
AAAAAAAAAACAGACTAGGATGGTTGCGCCCTCTGTTGGGGTTGGCCACATGCCCACAAGCCACCCCACGACCACCCCTTTGTTAGGGGGTAGCCACCTTGGTCAAAAGGGTGGCTTGCGGCCACTGTGGTCTCTATGTATTTTTTTTTATATATACTTTTTAAATTTTCTTAATAGGTATGACATAGTTGTATTTTCATATTTTTTTATTATTTATTTGAAAAAAAAATGGACAGAAGTCTTAAATCTAAAAACTTAGTAACTCAGGTCTTAAATTTGCCAAATTGGAAACTGAGATCTAAAAGTCATAATTGCACAAAATACAGTGAGGTCCTAACATAAATTCCCAACTCATTACACTTTTTTTGTGCATTCTATACATGATGCTCTGTTTCTCAAATTGTTTGGAATTATGGTAGGGGTGTGTTGAATTGGTGAGAATCTCTAATCATTCACTTGAAAAATTTAACTACTGTACTTAAATGTAATTTCTCTCTACATACTTGAACATGAATAATTTTTTCCAGCAATTTTGCATTAACTAGGTTTCTTTTATGTAATATCATATCAGGTTTATGTATAACTAACGTATACAACTATTTGTAGATTGTAGCCTAAAGAATGTGAAAGATTGAGAAACTGCAAATTGATAGACTTCCTTGTCGGGAACTAAACTTTCATTATTCACAGTTGCAATTATTTGACCACTTAAAAAAGAAAACACAAACACAAATTTGCACTTGAGAATGGATTAGGTTAGATCAAAAGTGTGGCATTCTACCTGATTAGTTGATTGTATATCAGGTTCGTGTATTGAGCCAGCTGAGGCATCCCAATCTAGTGAAACTCATTGGATCTTGTCCGGAAGCTTTTGCGCTCATCTATGAGTATGTTCCCAATGGAAGCCTTGAAGATCGACTTAGCTGCAGGGACAACAGTCCTCCATTATCTTGGCAAACTCGAGTAAGCATTGCCAAGGGGCTGTGCTCTGTCCTTACTTATCTTCATTCCATTAAACCTCACAGCATAATACATGGTGATTTGAAACCCTCCAATATCCTTCTTGATGCCAACCTTGGTAGTAAACTTAGTGACTTTGGAATCAGCCGCATAATATGCCATGATAGAAGTTCAACCAACAACACCACACTGTGTCATATGACTCTCCCAAAGGGCACTTTGCCTTACATAGATCCTGAGTTCCTTGAAACAGGAATGCTTACTTTCAAGTCAGATGTTTACTCCTTTGGAATCATATTGCTACAGTTGTTGACTGGGAGACCACCCTTCTTGATAGCAAATGAAGTGGAAGATTCCTTAGATGCTGGAAATTTGAAAGCCCTGTTGGATCCTTTGGCTGGAGACTGGCCAATTGTTCTTGCTCAGGAGTTGGCTCGCTTGGGATTGAGGTGCTGTGCCTGGAAGCGAAAGAGCCGGCCAAACCTTGGGTCAGATGTCTGGAAGGCACTTGAACCAATGAACGCTTCATGTGCAGCCTCTTCCTCACCCCAGCTGGGTCCTGAAGATCAATATTGACAACTACCTCCTTAGTCTTTATTGTATTTGTCCCATTTCCTAGTTAGGTTTATTCTGTCCGTGGTGTAATAAAAGAAATGTCTCAAGTACTACTTGTACAACTCCTCTTAATGTATACTGGTCACTTAGAACAGTATTTGCTTCATGATTTCCACCAAGGACCCCCTCCCCTTCTAAACCTCAACACAAAAAAGAAATTGAAGGAGAAATTCCAAGTTTTTTTGGTTTTAAGATAACAAGTAAACACAATAACCTTTTCCTACTATTAATTTTTTTGGATAGTGTAATCTATATATTTTGCTGTTATGTATGTCATTTTATGTATGCAAATAATATTTTCCATTCTTAATCATCTTAACTGAGGATTGTGAGAGTTAAGAACTAACAATTTGGATAATCTTTTTTTAAGAGTTTGATATAACATTTAAAAAGATCATCTTAACTAAAACAATTGAAATTTGTGATTCTAGGACGACAAAAGATAAAGTTTCCTCTAAACCGGATTGGGAGAAAGTCATTAGAGGTATGCAAATAATACTTTCCATTCTTAATCATCTTAACTGACTGAGAGTTAAGAACTAACAATTTGGACAATTTTTTTAAAGAGTTTGATATATCATGTAAGAAGATCATCCAAACTAAAAAAAAAAATTGTGATTTTTTGTTCGCATAGGACAAAGTTTCCTCTAAATTAAGTTAGAGAAATTTCCTTCAAACCAGTTTATTTTACTGACATGTGTATAAAATGCATATGAGAATAACATACTCTATTAAAAATAAATGTGAAAATTAAAATTTTGACACATATCAGTTTAATACACTGGGTTTGAAAACTTTGTTTGGTCGCAAAACTTGGTCCAAAAGCCTACATTTATTTATGCGAACAAAGATTTCCTCCAAAACCTAGCTTATTAAATTGACATATGTCAGTTCAAGAAAAAAAAAAAAAAAATCATGTGTCCAAAATGCATTCTTACATGCAATTTGGATACATGCCAGTTCTATAAGAAACAATGGGTTTGAAAGCCATTTTAGAGATGTGCAGGTAGAGAAGAACAAGAAACAAAATTGAAGTCTTATGTTGTTGCTCTTTTGAAATGTACCAAGCTGATCTGAACTAATCTAAGCAGCTTTCTCAAGGAAAACCGAACATTGCATGTAGAAGAAGAGATCGAGCTCATGTTGAGGTTGACTAAGCCACATAATAGTGTTAATTTCGTTTAAGCGAAAACATATCGACATTTTCTAGCATTTTCTCTGCACCCAAACAGAGAACACTCTGAAGGAAAATTCAACAGCATATGACAAGGAAAAGCTCAGATCAGACTCAAAGTGTGGTCAACTAAACGCCAAAGAGTTGGATTAAGCGAAAACATATCGACATCACTAAAAATTTTGAGATTCACTAGTCTGATTTTATCGACATTTTCCAGTATTTAGTCTTGCATCCAAGCAGAAAACACTCTGAAGGAAAATTCAACAGTGAATAATGAGGAAAAACTGAGATCAGCCTCGAAGTGAGGTCAACTAAAAGCCAAAAAGATGGATTAAGCTCGGTTGAGCAAAAAAACTTTACAATATTACTAAAAATTCAATGATACTCAAAGTTTTGATTCTTAACACTTTTCGTGCATATTCTCAGGAATCAAAGATAGCATGTCGTGAAGGACAATCCTGACCTCGCTTGAGGATGAAGGATGGAGATGAAGCTGAGAACGAGATCGAAAGCTTTGTTGATTTTCAACGTGATTGGCTTGATTCCGAGATTTGAAACGTCCTTCTAGAGTCCAATTGTGCTGTGATTGTTTGGACGAAACCCTATTTCTATTTCTATTTACATTACATTATTAAATCCTCATATAAAAAAGGTGCATGGCAGTTGGGACGTCTGGGGCAGGTAGATGTGGGGGAAATATACCTCGCGAGTTTTTTTTTTTTTTTAATGACTGTACCTCGTGAGTCGTGAGCTGTTGGGGGCAACATCTATAATATTTTTATAGATTACACAAAATCCTCGTACTATTAAAAAATTGCAATATACTTTTTTTTTTGGTATAAAACTGACAAAAATATCTTTGTAAAAAAAATTTAAAAAAAAACTGGTGACCCACCCACGGCCATCATGGCTCACAAGACCCACAGCCACCGTGGTTTTTTTTTCTTTTTTTTTTTTTTTTTTTTTTTTTTTTTTGCTTTTTTCAAATTTATAAGTATATTTGTCTTTTAGAGAATTTTTAGGAATATTTTTGTCTTTTCATGAATAAAATAGATATATTATAATTTTTTTTAT
The DNA here is from genome assembly GCA_900184695.1 of Betula pendula. Taxonomy (NCBI): domain Eukaryota; kingdom Viridiplantae; phylum Streptophyta; class Magnoliopsida; order Fagales; family Betulaceae; genus Betula; species Betula pendula. The sequence goes on along the minus strand of FXXK01000028.1, from coordinate 1,117,245 downwards.
AGTTTGAGAAGACATTACAATTTACATTATTGTTCAAGAGATCTATATGTATTTTTTTCCTTCTAACTCAATAATGTATCTTTTGTTTATCTACCCACACATACCAATCAAAGATCTTTTCAAATTTATTTGAAATAGATAATATTTATACTATGGTCAGAATTTAAAATTTATACATTTAACAAGTGTATATGATATTATATTATATCTATTTTTAAAAGACATGCAAATATTACCATTTTATTATGTAGAAAGTTAAATATAACAACTTTAAATTTTAATAAGACTCCATCCATTTTGTGAGCCATGATGTGCTTATAAATCACGTAGCTTGGGAAAGGTTTTGGGTTGAGGTCGGGAGTTGTTGACTTTTGATGTAATATAAAGTAAAAAGAATGTTGAAAATTTGTTGTATAGAAAAGTGAAAAAATTTTATTTTTTAATGAATTTTTTATTTTAATAGTAATAAAAAGTGTTTGATGTGATATAAAATGTTAAAAAAGTTGTTAAAAAATTATTGATAAAATATAAAAAGTTGGAATGTTTTTTTTAAAAAAATATAAAAAAAAATCAAGCCTAAAACCTTTCCCAAACAAACCCGTGATCAGCCAAGGGTCGATTTTTGAATTAAAATTTGGGTTAAATACTTTTTTATTTTACTATACTTTCTTTGCAATTTTATCAAAACGATACGTGTTATTCTTTTCGAAAATTGTACGTTTTTAAACTAAGTAATGATACAATTTCAATTTTTTTATTCAACTCCATCAAATTTTGCATATATGAATAAAGATGGGCCCACAAATGTAAAAGCAAAATCTTAATAAAATAAAATAAAATAAGCCACATATGCAAAGTTGGATAAAGTTGAACAAGAAAATTGGATATGTAGCATTACTCTTCTAAATTGCTATTTCTCAATCTTCCATTAAAAAGTTTCATGTCTAACTCCATCTAACTTTGCATATGTGATTTATTCTATTTTATATTTTTAAGAGTTTGTTTTTGTATTTATGTGACATATTTTTGTCTACATATACAAAATTGAATGAAATTAAACAAAAAAAAAAATTAAAATTATAGAATTACTCTAAAAATAAAAAGATAAGGCAAATGATGCGATTTATAAATTTATGCCGTGTGTGCTCCATATCATTTTAATTAAATATTTTAAATTACAATGATATCTCTGTTAAAAAAAAACAAAAAAATACTGACCAATATGGTGGGTGAATCATGGAAGGCTGGAAGCATGCATCCATGGAGATCTAGTATGGTGGGTCTCCTCTTATAGCCGGCCATAGAGACTTATAGCGTAACACCCGCGTAAGAAAATTGTGAAAATAGAGAAAGATTAGTATTTGTGGCACAATGCTATGTAAGCTTTAATTTTTTATTGAGTTCGTGTAAGTAAGTTATGTTAAAAATTGTTTATTATTATGTTATATGTCGAGTTCAGATTATGTCAAAACACGTATATAAAATTATATAGATCAATTATAATTTGACCTATTTAATTAAATATATCAGACTTTTTAATTCTAATCCTTTAATTTCATATTGGTTTATATCTAATTTACGAGTCGAATAAAAAATTGTTAGCCCTACTTCCTCCATCGTCGACTTATTTTTTGTTGATATCTACTTTTTTTTTTTGCATTATTGCTGATATATACTTTATTTCGATCTTAGAGTCTTTCTATTAACAAGTTCACGTATCTACAAAATTAAAAACCCATATAATTGGATGCAAACAATCGGTAAACTTAATAAACTATTATAGCTTGTAGTGCAAAATTCCTCTAGTGCCGAGAGGCAGAATGCTTCATGGGGAAGGAAATATATAAAATAGGTATAGGATCATAATTTATATATCACTCGTTTCAATAGTTTGTTTTTCTTCAATAATGCAAAATACCACATAAGCATCCCACAAAAGTTGATTGGACACGATCTAAAAGCTATTGGATATATATATATATATTAACAATGGATGATCTAAGGACTATTAGATCTTACCGCATCAACTTTATGAAATATTTTTAAAATGTTTGTGTAGTACGTACGATTACTCTTTTGCTTATCATATTATTTATTATTATATCGACATTCCATTAGCTTTACAATTCTTTTACTTATATGACAAGAGAGCCCCTTTCATCCGGATGGTCCTTAAAACACTATTTTTACAGCCTCCAACCAAAATTTGACACATATGCTAAAAATATTAACTACACTGAAACTACATTAAACATTAAACACCGATCACTCCTCCAGCAACCATAGACCCACGCAGCCACCACCGAATGCCGCCAGAATCGCCACCACAGTCGTCTGGCCGCGTGGCCAGCAGCCTCACCAGGCCACACGGCAGCGGCCTAGTTTGGCCATAAGGCCAGACCAGCCAGATCAAGCCGTGCGGCCCGATGAGGCGGCTGGCTGCGCACCAGCGGCCAAACCAGCCAGATATGGCCGCGTGGCCTAGTGAGGCCGCTGGCCGCGCATCAGCGGCCAGATCTGGCCGTGCACCAACGGCCGAATCTGCTAGTTTGGCCGTGCGGCCTGGTGAGGCCGTTGGCCGCGCATCATCGGCATGGTCTGGCTGGTGACGATTCCGGTCGATCTGGCTGGTCTGGCTGGCCGTTGGTGATCTGGTCGCGCACCAACGACGGTGGTGACAATTCCTGCCGCTGATCACGTGGTGTTGGACGGTGGCTGGAGAGGTGGGTCGGTGGGTCTGTGGGTGGCTAGAGGGGTGATCTGGTGTGCTCAAATTCATTTTATTTAGTGCATTTTGCTGAGTTGTCAAACAATTATTGGTGGCTGTAAAAGCCTGTTTTACAGACACGTCCGGTTTGAAGGTTTTCCCATATGACAAATATGATAAGAGAAATGTTATATATTGGGCAAGTTTCCGTATATTACCTATCAAAGTTGATGTGTCGTGATCTCTCAACTAAAAATCTCATTTTCATCCACTAAATGTTATGTGGAATCACGCCACATTAACTTTGATAGACTGAATGTGAATACTTGATTAGCATATAACATTTCTCAATGCAACCATCAAGTTATTGAAAAATTTCCTTTTAAAAAAATTTATGGCTATAAAAGGAAAAGTTTTAATTTTATTATGGCATTTTAATAACCCGTTGATGTCATATTATGAGTTTAGAATTCTTTTACTTATATGATAAATTTTTTGCTCGTTTTCAATTTTTTCTCGGAACCAATTATATTATAACTTTTTTAAAAAAATATATAAAAAGGAAACACATATTTCTAAGAAAATCCTTGGCCAAAAAAAAAAAAGCAAATAGTACATCTTTCAAAAATCCAAGAATGATATGTAACGTACTTAGGGCTGGCGGAGGGTCAATGTTTATTCTATTAATATTTCGGTAAACCAAAAAAGAAAAAAAAGAAAGTAAACGTGCAAACGTATTTCAAATGAGTTTCTTATTTCTTCACTTCTTCTCAGTTATCTCAGCAGCTAGACATAATATTAATGTATGTTGGGCAGAATTATTTCTATCAAAGACTATAACATAAAATATTATATATATTGAGATACGACTAAATCTTCCATGTCTCCCTCTCCTGTACTGTTCAGAGAGAAAAAAAAAAGATAAAGTAAAATAAAGATACGACTCAATCTAAAAGTTTAAGTTAATAGAGTTGAGTTTAATTATGTTATAATATTAATCACTCATTAATTCTTATGATATATTTAGAATGTGCAACTTATGTTACTTAAATTTTTTTTTCTTATGTATGGCTCCATTACCGCATTGACTATACTCTCTCTTGAACGTTCTTTTACCAAGTACTGTTCACGTGTCATTAACAAGAGTTCAACGCTCATAATTATGCATGCAAATTACCATGTGATTCTTTAGTCCACTCAATGATGGCTGGGAACTACATTTCAAGAATCTCATGAGAATTTACCATACAAACATAGTGTTCAACACTCGCGTTACCAAATTCTCGGCTCTGATCGATACCATTGTTGAAGAAATTTATATTTTAAGAAGTTTTTTCAATGAGACCATAATTGAACAAATTGAAACACCACAAAAAAAAAAAAAAAAAAAAAAAAAAAACTTAAACTAATAGGTTTTGGGTTTAATTGTATTATATTAACCATCATTCTTTGTTGATATATATTTCTTTTTGTGTATGCACCACGAATTCTCACAATGCATGTATAAAATCAAATACAAATTAAACTTAATTAGGACAAATTTGTTTTTTTGTTCTTTAAAAAAAAAATACTGAACAACCACCTAATTACAACCAAATATATACCATACTTAAGAAACACTCAAGCATTTTTTTTTAAAAAAAAATCAACAATTTCAAAGTTAAACAAGAAAAACAAACAATCAATACTGAAAAAACCTATAAACAACGTAAAAAGAAAATGGAAATTCCACAAATACCAAGAAATATTTGAATTTACAAAATATATCAGGAAATATCTACTCCAAGATATAGTATTCGAACACTCGAACATAAAAATCAACTAAAGTACAAGACTTAAAATCCTTAGACAAAAAAGAAAAAAAGTAAACCAACAAATTAAATAGTAGTGCTTCTCTTTCCAAGAGTGAGGCTTAACGTATCACGTACGGCTGGAGGATTTGCAGGTAATTAAATGTTTATTCTATCATTTAGCTTTTTTTTTTTTTTTTTTAAAAAAAAAAGATAAACACGTTTCAAAGGAATCTTAATATGTACAAGGCCTAAATTTTCTCATTCAATCAATATATCGGACGTTTCTACGTAGTTTATTGATAGAACTTTCTGGACATCGCTGAAAAAAAATAAAGAAGACATGACAAAGTCCACTTCTGTTCATGGAATATACCAAACCTTTAGAGAAAATATGCCTTTCTACTAATTTTATTTGGGCGGCCAGAATAAAATTTAGAATAACCTGCGAAGACTAATAATGGATTTTTTTTTTTTTTCTATTCAATGTGGGGAAGGGGAAAGGGGAAGAAGATTAATTAATGTATTTGGTTTTGAAGTTATATATTTAGTTAGGTTTTAACTTTGAAATATTCTTCGGTCAATCGCACAACAGCTTCTAAGATATTTACAAAAATAAAATAAGATATTATATTATATATATATTATTAGAGTATCCTTTTAGCTACTTAAAATATTCCAAAGATGTTCCAAGAATTATTATTATTATTTTGTAAAGTAATGGGTTAGTATTATGGATAAATGGTTGAACCTATATCCAGAGGTGGCTTAACCCTTAGGTAGATTAGGTAGCCGCTTAAGGCTCCCAATTTAATAAAGCCACCAGTTAAGAAATATTTTTTCAAAAAAAAAAAATTAAGCCCTAATTATAGTAAATATTTTCTAATTAAGGCCTCCAATTAATAAGATTTATTCATAAAAAAAATATTTAAGGCCTAATTATAGTAAATATTCTCTAATTAAGGCCCCAATAAAATAAATATTAATGAGGATTTATTCCATAAAAAAATATTTAAGGTCCTAATTATAGTCAATATTCTCTAATTAACGCCCCTAATTAATAAATATTAATGATATTGATGGTTTAAAAATTTTCAGACTAACAATTTTAAAAGAAATATTAAAAAAGAGAAAGTGCTTCAATTGACACATCAAATTATATAAAAAGATTTGATTCTTTTTCTAATGCATGTATCGCTTATACAATTTTATTGACAATATATGTTATTCTGCAAAAAGAAGTTTTTCAAAATTAAAATTGATAAAATCATACCTAAAATTAACAATGTCATAAGAAAGATTAAATGGATTAAACATATTATCAATTGAAAAATGAATGTTAGAAAAACTTGAATAAGTCATTTTGCATCCCAAAAAGTAAAAATAATGATTTTTAAATAAAAATATAATATTTAATTAATAATTAATTTTTTTTTAAAAAAATGTCTCATTTAAACTTCTCGCTTTAGGTCCCGAAAAGACAGAGTTTTCCTCCAAACTGAGTTGGAGGAAGTTCCTCCAACATAGCTTGTAAAAATGTCATGTGTCCTTTTGTAAGTGAAAAATACATATTTTTTTTAATTGTGAGGACAAAGTTGAAACAAATCTTATTAAAAAGGCATGTGTTTCTCACATGTTATTTAAAAAACATGTAGTTTTCACATGCAAAAGGACACGTGGCATTCTTATAGGCTATGTTGGAGAAACTTCCTCCAACCCAGTTTAAAGGAAAACTCTATCTGTCCCAAAATGTATCGAGCTGGCCTGATCATATCTTAGCATTTAGAAGTTAAAACTAATACAGCTTAAGTCAATCTTCAGGTGCTTGCTCATCAAGAAATTGGTATGTCAGGACGGTTTATATTTGTTGAATGTTTGCTTGACGAGATCATTATTTTCTTTTTATAGTCTGTCTAGCTAAGATGAAACGATATAATAATATAAATTTCTTGCTCAATAATATAAAAATTATTGTTCATTCCTACACTTTTAACCATTTGAAATTTTGAAATTGAATTGGTAGAAGGAACTTTGGTCCCCTATAATTTTTCTCGTCAACTTTATTGGCATGCATCATCAATCATTCTTTCAACTTCTGTTGCCAGCAGCAGGCCGGTTTGGGGGAGGTTGTGATAGTTTGGTGGATTATATATATATCTTTTAGAAATTGTTTTATGGTATTATATATAGTCTTAATTGGTGTAAAAATCTTTTTTAGAATAATTAATATGATAATTTTGCATGGAAATTAATTAAAGTAGTACTAATATTGTTATCCTTTTTATTAAAAATTTTAAGCCTGTGATCAACTCCCGCGCAACTCTCGGGTCCATGCCAGCATATACAGGAAAGAGTCCAGACAAGTAGTGCCTTTTACTCAGAAAACAATCCAGATAAGCTATCCCTTAATCTTCAGACCTCAGAAACTTCCCAGAAACAACCAAACCTTTTACCAAGTCTTCGTTTTTAATTTGTCAATTATTTTTTGCCCAAGATTTGGTTCTTTACATATATTCTCTTCAGAAAGTGAAAAGGTACTGGTGATTATTGCCAAAACTGACTTTATTAGCTAGCTAGCTTTTCAAAAGATTTTGGGATATGGGAAGCAGGCATGAGAAAGAGGCATGTGTGATTGAGGATATGATATACGTTGCAGTGGGAAAAAATGTGATAGAGTCCAAATCAATCCTGTTATGGGCTTTACAGAACTTCGGAGGAAAGAGGATTTGCATCCTTCACGTTCATCAGCCTGCACAGCTAATCCCTTTTAGTAAGTTCCAAATACCTGTACTATCTATATATGTAGATATGAAACTGGAATTTGGATTTAATTTCTTGCCTAATTTTCCGCATTTTAAAGTGGAATTTATTTGAGTTTTTACTTGATCATTTGCAGTGGGTACAAAAGCTCCAGCAAGCAAACTGAAGGAGCAGATAGTGAGGGAACACTGGGAAACTGAAAGGAAAAAAATGCACGAGATCCTGGATGAATACCTTCTTTTCTGTCACCAAAAGGGGGTATACATTCTTCTGCCGTCTCTTTTAGCACATTTTTCTTGTTACCTTTTCTGTTTGGTTTATTCACTTTTCTTTTTTCTTAATTTAGTGTTTAATTTAGATTATCTAATTGTTAAAAAATAAAGTTTTTCTCTAAATTGAGTTGGAAGAATTTCATCTCTATTAAACTTACTTACACGTATCAAATATAAGCATGATTCTCACGTTTAAAAATGCAATAAGAATCTAGAGAGTGGCTTTTGAGATGCTGGATTGGTACAATATAATTGCCGAGTTTTCTGATTTATTTTGGCATTGTGGTTTTTTAAATCTAAGGTACGGGCACAGAAACTGGAAATTGAAATGGACCATATCGAGAAGGGAATTGTAGAGCTCATCTCTAAGCACGAGATCAAGAAGCTTGTTATGGGAGCAGCGGCAGAAAAGCGCTTTAAACGGTACAACAAATTAACAATATAAAAACTTTGTCTACATCATCATCTTTTCTTTTCTTTTCTTTTTTCTTTTTTAATTTTAGGGGAAACTTCACTTACCCCCCTGAACTGTCATGCCTTTTGCAATCCCCCTAATCTTCAAAACCTCTCAATTTAGTATATCAAACTTCTAATTTTTTGCAATCCCCCCCTCCGTTAGGATTTTCTGTTAAATCCTAACGGATGGCCCCTCACGTGCCGCGCACGTGATAACTTGAACGTTATCGGTCCGTTTTACCCCTTATCTGACTGATGCCTAAACTCGGTGGCCTACTCAGTGACCGACTCTGTGACTTACGCGAGCTGAGAAAGCTCAGCCTCCACACCAACGACCTCAACAGCTCTGTACCTTCCGCTCTCTCCCAGTGCGCTCTCCTACGCGCTATTTACCTTCACTACAACTCGCTCTCCGGGAATCTCCCACCCTCCATTTTCAACCTCACGAATCTCCAAGTCCTCAACGTCGCTCACAACCTCCTCTCCAGGAAAGTTCCTGACGACGTGTCGCGCGCGCAAAGCCTCAGGTATCTGGATTTATCGTCGAACGGTTTCTCCGGCGAGATGCCGTCGAACTTCTCGGTGAAGTCTCAGCTACAGCTCATCAAGTTCTCGTACAACCAGTTCCGGCGAGGATCGGAGAGCTTCAGGAGCTTCAGTATCTCTGGCTGGACTCGAACCTGCTGTATGGTACCTTGCCCTCGGCTATCGCAAACTGTTCCTCACTCGTACATCTCAGTGTCGACGACAATGCACTTAGAGGTCTCATCCCGGCGACCATTGGAGCGATTCCGAAGCTTCAGGTGCTGTCGTTGTCGTACAACGAGCTCTCCGGTTGGGTCCCCACATCTCTGCTCTGCAGTAATATTACGATTGTTCAGCTTGGGTTTAATGCGATCACGGGCATGGTTAAGCCGTCAAGTGGAAAATTTTTCAGCATTTTGGAGGTTTTGGACCTTAAAGAAAATCACGTACATGGTGTGTTTCCGACGTGGTTGACCAACGTGGCTACGCTGAGGGTTATGGGTCTTTCAGGGAACTTCTTTTCGGGTACCCGAAAAGCCGTGGAGGATCTCCGGCTTGCAAGCGGAGAATGGGTTGTTGAAAAAAGCCGTGGAGGATCTCCGGCGAGAATTCGCGGCTGCCGCGAAATCTCTGTCGCCGGTAGGAGAATCGAGCCCCGGCAAATACCGGGACGTTGAAAGAAATGGAAATAAAGCCTCAGGCAGCAAATCGGATCGCCGAAACAGCGAGAATGAGGAGCTGAAAAAGGCGTTGATGGGAGCTACTGGTGCTTGAATTCGTCGAAATGGCACTAAAATTTTGTGTGTTATTTCGGTGGTTTCTGAATATTGTTAGTATTTGTTTTTTTTTCTTTTAGTCATGTCGCAAGGGAGAAACTTGCTTGTGTAAATTGTTAATTTCGATTTCTTTGGACTTGCACTTTTGGAGGGACTGAGAAGCTTGAAGGTGTTATCAATGGGACGAAATCTGTTCTCCGGTTCGATTCCAGTGGGACTTGGAAGGCTCTCCGAGCTTGATATTTTGAACTTGAGTAACAATAATCTCACCGGCAGTGGGTTTAGGCATCGGTGAGATAAGGGGTAAAACGGACTGATAACATTCAAGTTACCACGTGCACGGCACGTGAGGGGCCATCCGTTAGGATTTAACAGAAAATCCTAACGGAGGGGGGGATTGCAAAAAATTAGAAGTTTGATATACTAAATTGAGAGGTTTTGAAAATTAGGGGGGGAATTGCAAAAGGCATGACAGTTCAGGGGAGGTAAATGAAGTTTCCCCTTAATTTTATAATGAGCAACTTTATTAACAAAACAACTCCAACAAACTGAACCAGCTAACCAACAAACACCTAAACAACAAGAACTCTACACATCAACTACTAACAAAGGATTCCATCAACGAGACCCCAATTCCATCAGGACCAACACAAAGAATATGCTCTCTACTTCTCACATATTTATACTTAGAAGTAATTTGAATTCTAATCTTCTAACGAATTTTTAAAAGAATCTTCTCTTTCGGGAGTAAATGTGTTCTATGACGAATGCTATATATATTTCTTTCCCTTCAAATGGCATAAATCGATGAACTCAAACAAGGTCTAACCAAAACAGATTTCAAACCTTTTTCCTTCCATTCCTTCACCCCCTCTGTCAATGATTGCCTCCCAGTCACTAGGAGGATTAGCAATAAGACATCTATCCATCGATCACACTTGCCAAATACACCAACAAAAACTACACTGAAAGAATTGATGGTCTCCCTTCTATACATCCTCTACAAAATTAGTAAATTATGAGAGACATTGTAAATTGTTTGGTAGATTAAGGAGATTAAGTGTAATTTCCCCTGATAATTTTAACAAACAGAGGCCTTATGGTTTCCAATTTCTGCATGATGAAGACCTCGGAATCTATATATTTGTTTAACCGAAGTAAAATGTGTATATTCACCTTTTGATTGAATTGCTCTACTACTGCCTGACATTGCAGAAAAATGATGGACCTCAAGTCTGATAAAGCTAAATATGTGCGAGAAAAAGCACATGTCTCCTGCCGCATACAATTTATCTGCAAAGGCTACCACATCTTCACCAGGTTTGCTAAACAGTTTTTGTTAAGTACTCTTTTTCATGCAACGTTGACAAGATCATTTCATGTTCAACTTAAATATGATTTAAAAGCGTTAAAAAATATATCTTATTTTTTTCGCGAGATCCGTAAGATATAAATAATAAGAAAAAAGCAAAAAATAATCACACACGATACCAAAATTTAAGTGATTTAGCTTAACAAGCATACATCCAATAGGGTGAAAAATCACTCAAAATCCAAAGTCTCAATATATCAAAATCTCACTCTTACTTACAAGAGAATAAAAAAATTTAAAAACTTTTTTTTTTTTTCCCTCTCCACTAAAGATCTCAATTTTTTTGGCACACAAAACTAATGGACCAAATCATGCTTATATAAAGCATGCAAGTATCTCCTTTTCTAGCTTGAATTATAGAACAAATCCAAAGCCACAAAGGATATGAAAAACTACCATGGCCCACATACTCGAAGATAAAAAATGACTCAACTATAAAATTGATGGATGAAAAACACATCACACCAACAAAAAGTTTATCTATGATATTAATGGCTAAATAATGCTTGAAATTATTGAATTACTTCTCATTCTAATTTTGATGATGGTGAAAGGTTAACCCTAAAATTAGGGTTTGAATTTTTAACCCTCCAATCTGATACTATATAAAATTACTACTTATTTCAAAATTTTAAATCAAGAAAAAATAGTAAATTTAATTATTTATTAATATAGGGAAGCAAGCGTAGACAGAGAAAGTGGACAATCAAACCTGATGAAATCACGGTCGGTTGCTTTGGGGCATGATAGAGACAGCAATGAAATTCGACAATCAAACTACTTGAGATCACAATCTCATACAATGGGGTAAAATAGGGATAGCAATGGAAGGATGATGAGCATCTTCAATATCCCTTTAGAAGCAGGCACTCATGAATTAGAGACTTCATCTCTAAAGAGTTTTTCGGGTTCAGATTATGAATGGAGGGATGGGTTAAAAAGGAGTCCATCCGGGTCGGGTTGCTCAACAAGCTCTCCCAGAAGAGCGGCTGATGTAACTTTGACTTCATGGAATGAGGCGAATGAGAGTGGGGTATTGCAGTTTGGCGCACTCTCTCTGGCTTCGAATTGTTCAAGAAGCTCCTCTTCATTGCTGTCGCAGAGTCCAACATTGGTTTGTAGTGTAAGTACCATCTCAACATGCTCTTCTAATGGAGCTCTTAGTGTTGTGGTATGTGCAAATTAAACATTAATTTCTACCAGATACGTGTGTATGTCTATCTGTCTATCTATTTAGAGTAACGCTAGAGAGAGAACTCAAGTCCTCTTAAAATGCATAATTTTTAAAATCATTATTGAACTTGTAATAATTAATCATTGAACTTGGGTCATCTCTCTAGCATTACCCATATTATATATAAGAAAAACTTCACTTAACTCATTAAAGTATCAGCCATTTTACAATCATAATCTCGAAGTCTCAATTTTTACAATATCGGTATTCCATGTTTCATCCCCTTTTAATTTCAACATGCTCTTCTAATGGAGCTCTTAGTGTTGTGGTATGTGCAAATTAAACATTCATTTCTACGAGATACGTGTGTATGTCTATCTATCTATCTATTTAGAGTAACGATAGAGAGAGAACTCAAGTCCTCTTTGAATCCTCCTAAAAGTAATGTGCATAACTTTTAAAATCATTATTGAACTTGTGATAATTGATCATTGAACTCCGGTCATCTCTCTAGCATTACCCATATTATATATAAGGAAAACTTTACTTACCCCATTAAAGTATCAACCATTTTACAATCATAATCTCGAAGTCTCAATTTTTACAATGTTGGTATTCCATGTTTCATCCCCTTTTAATGTTAACTTTCATTTAGGATTTTATGTTAAATCATAACAGAGGATCCCAAAATGCCCTAAATACCTTTGTTTTTATTTTTTTTTAAAAAGTTCCCTGGTTGACCCACGATTGACCGTAGGCTCAAGGTTTTACAAGACTATTTTTATAAGTTTTATAAGAATATAATAGACATTTTAACTTATTTACCGTTTGATTTAACTTTAAACCCGTTTGATTTCACTAAATAAAATATTGACATTGCAAAAATTGATACTTCGGTGTTATGATTGCAAAACTCAATGATACTTCTAGGGGTGTAATCGTATAAGCAAAGTATTTCCTATGTAGTATACATTATGAAGCATGTGGACGCTTTGAGTTATGGTTTAAATTTTGGGGTTTCTATATATAAGAAGCGTTTTAGCTTTCTCTTTAATATTCATTGAAATTGATCAAAGATTAAACATTTAAACAATATGAAAAGGGTTTGAATTTAAAAGTTTAACGGATCCTAGCAGGACGGAAGTTTAGATAACACTCTTTATGGGCAACTTCAACAATCGATGGTAGAGGCTGAAACAGAGACACTCAGGCGTCGGAGAGCAGAAAAATATATGATTGAGGCTATACGCCGGATAAGGATTTTTGTTATTTTGAACTTCTTCCCTGCTTTAATTTCTTCAATTTATGGTGATAATCTAATGCAAATTGCCAAATAATCCAATATCAAATGCCCAGGAAGAGTTGATGCAAAGAAAAGAAGTTGAGGAAGCGCTAAAGAAGGCAAAGGAAGAAGTTGAAAAGGTGAAGAATCAGAAAGACCAACTAATGGAAGAACTCAGGATTTCTCAAGAATTATTCAAGATTCAAATTTCAGATTTACACAAAGAGATGAATGAGTTGGAGATGGAGCGTGATAATGCGCTGAAAGAAGCTGAGGGGCTAAGAAGAAAACAAGGAGAGGCCTCAATTAGTAGACAGATGCCTGATGATCAGTTTTCTGAGTTCTTGCTCTCTGAGATCGAAGAAGCTACTCAAAAATTTGATGAATCTCGAAAAATTGGACAGGGAGGATATGGAAATATTTATAAAGGTCTCTTGCGTAAAAAAGAGGTTGCAATAAAGATGCTGCAATCTCCTTGCGCGCATGGCACCTCACAATTCCAAATGGAGGTTTGTCTATTCCTTACAAAATCACTAGCTACAATAATTTCTTTTAGTTATATATTAATTCTGTGTAATGCTTAATATAAACTACACCCTTAATCCAAAGTAATTATATTCATCACCCCTCCATCCCCTAAAGCTTATATGACATGGTCGCTCAACCAAAAAATCAATCTACATGCACCAAATGCTATAGGAGATCACACCACATAGGCTTTGAGTGATGTGTAGCATTAGCAATACTCGTAATGTGGCAATGGATCAGCTCTTGTAAATGTGTATAGTATTTAACACTGCCACATCAATTCAATAATATGAGGATAATATAAAGGTGTAATATTTATTGTTACTCTATATTTATTGGGGAGTAATGCTTGTGCATCTACTTAATATCCTTTTTGGGGTCCTTTTAATACATATGGACTAACTTTTTCATTATTTAAACATAAGCTATGGCCCACTTGCTTTTTCTAAAATATAAAAAAGTTAATCCATGTGTACCAGAAGGACCCCAAGAAGAATATGGAGTAGATGCCCAAGCATTACTATTTATTGGGCTTATATATGATATGATGTTAGCACCTGGACCTTGCTTGGTTTTCTAGTTTGTTGAATTTGATAGGTTACAATATCTATTTTCCGTATAGGAACAAATAGGAGCATTTGTTAGAACATCATCATGGACCACGCTAGGTCAACATGTTCTAACAAATGCTCCTATTAGAACATCATTTTTTTTTCAGAGTAAATATATACAACATCCTGGGCTGAATGAATAGTCATTCAGCCCAGGACACATGAACAGTAATTTTTTACTGTTCATGGGCCCATAAACAATAAATTTTTTTTTTTTCCCTCTAATCCCTGCCCAGGCTGAATGACTGTTCATTCAGCCTGGTCTTATGCCAATCACCACTCTTTTTTTCAAGGTATGACCTAAAGTGGCCGGCTGGCCAGGCCATGCCAGGTCAACATGTTCTGACGCTAGATGTCTCATTTACATAAACTTCCATGGGCGGAACTAAACTTTCATTATTCACAATTTCTTTCCTTTTTTAATTGTTAAAGTTTAAACCCCTTAAAAAGAGAAAAAGCATGCAACAACATTCTATCTCACCCCTTATAGAATGTTCTAATCTCATTTGGTGGTTGTTGTATGTATATCAGGTTGGTGTATTGAGTCAGCTGAGGCATCCCAATCTTGTGAAACTTAGTGGATCCTGCCCGGAGGTTTTTGCGCTCATCTATGAGTATCTTCCCAACAGAAGCCTTGAAGATAGGCTTAGCACGAGGGACAACACTCCTCCATTACCATGGCAAACTCGAGTACGCATCGCCACAGAGTTGTGCTCTGTCCTTATCTATCTTCACTCCGCTAAACCTCACAGCATCGTACATGGCGATTTAAAACCCTCTAACATCCTCCTTGATGCGAACTTTGTCAGTAAACTAAGTGACTTTGGAATCTGTCGGATGTTGGGCCATGATAAAAGTTCAATTGGCAACAACACAACATTGTCTCATATAACTGACCCAAAGGGCACTTTCGCATACATAGATCCTGAGTTCCTTGGAACAGGAGTGCTTACTTTGAAGTCTGATGTTTACTCGTTTGGAATCATATTACTGCAACTGTTGACTGGGAGACCACCCTTCTTGATATCAAACGAAGTGAAATCTGCCCTGCATGTCGACAACTTGAAAGCTCTCTTGGATCCTTTGGCCGGAGACTGGCCAATTGTGGTTGCTCAAAACTTGGCTCGCTTGGGATTGAGATGTTGTGACCGGAATCGAAGGAGCCGGCCGGACCTTGGGTCAGAAGTCTTGAACGTACTTGAACCAATGAGGACTTCATGTGCAGCCTCATTTTCATCCCAGCTAGATCATTAATATGGCCAACCACCTTCTTAGTCTTTGTATTTGTCAGCAAATGGCTTATCTATCCTTTGCTTTGACTTAAGGATGCGGTTGATATTTGAGTAATGTTAGAGGGAAGATTCAAGTTCTCTTAAAAGTGATATAATTTTTAAAATCACAATTATACTTGTGATAGTTGACTATTAGATTTTGATTCAATGATGATTTTAAAAGCTAAATTATTTTTATGAGAAATCAAAAAAAACTTGAATCCTCTTTCTAGTATTACTCTCAAGATTGTGAGGAGAAGGACTTTGTGGAGGCCCAAATATATATGCCAACAACTTGGGACATTTGGTTAGGTTCCAGTAGAAAACACTTAATATATGGGTGATTCGTAGCTGGAATTGCGACATCCTCAGCTTTGTGCCCATCTAATAATGTTTTATGTATGATAGTGATGTAATTTTTAAAATTATTATTGAATTAAAATTTACTAATAATTTATTTCAAATTTAATAATAATTTTAAAAGTTATATCACTTAAAATAAAAATCCTACCTATAACATTAGTCTTGACCGTAGGTTGTATAGAATCCTGCAATGTGTTTGTTTTGTTGTTCTTGATTTGCGAAATGTTTGCAAGTTATAATAATTTAAATTTTTGAGATGTGGGAAATGTCTATTTCTCCTGTTGTTCTTTGCGAAATGTCAGTGGATAAGTATCCTCAACTCAAGGCCGGAGATCTCAAAGGAGATTATCAGGCCAACAGATCATTAAATTAGTGATAAGATTTGCAGGCCATTGTAAAAGTATTAACCCGCGGTACCCAGTGAGGTCCACGGTCCCAAGATCTCACTGGACATTATCAGGCCAACAGACTTCACCAGGGTCAGAAGTCTTGGAGGTACTTGAACCAATTATGGCATCATGTGCTGCTGTGCAGCCTCATTTTCATCCCAGCTGGTCCTGGAGATCATTAATATTGCCAACCACCTTATTACTTTTAATATAAGACAAACACAAAGACTAAGAAGGTAGTCGTCAATGATCTTAAGGGCTTCATGTGCAGTCACATCATATCACTGTTTTTCTTTTGTTGTTCTCAATTTGCCAAAATGTTTGCAACTTATAAGTAACAAATTAAATTTTTGAGATGTGGGAAATGTCTTTTTCTTTTGTTGTTCTTTGCGAAATGTCAGTATATAAGTATGACGCAAAGCAATGAGTTCTATATTTTTATCCTCAACTCAAAACCGGAGATCTCACTGGACATTATCAGGCCAACAGATCATTAAATTAGTGATAAGATTTTCTGGCCATTGTCAAAGTATTAACCCGTGGTATCCAGTGAGGTCCACGGTCCATTTCGGCAGCTGAATTGTAGCTGGACTGATTTGATTTGGCAATTCGTCCAATATTTTTTAGGGTTTAAATTTAATTTATTTCTTATAATCAAATTTCATCCACTCACTTAACATATTCTATTAATATATTGACCTAATAAAATTGCAACACCTATTCTATTTAATTTCTAAATTTTAAAATACACACCTTAAATATTCCTTGTCATATTGTTAATTAAGCTAAATAATAATCCCACATCAGGAGGCGTTACTCCACGTTAGCCAACAAGAACATTTGGTACGCTGCTTCCAAAATTCCCACTGCTTTGTGCTGATCTCGTAAGCTTCTCAGAACCAACAAATTAAATAAGGAATTTATCTATTTATCTAAAAAAAATTTCAAAACAATCAAAATTATTTTTTTATTTTTATATCACATTAAAAGTCTGTACTCAACGAAAAAATAAAAAGCAAATGGCTGTTTATATATATATATATATTTTTATAACTCTTTCTTTTTTCTTTCTACTAAAAAAGTCAAAACTCTTTTTCCTCTCGTGCCATGGACTATAACAACCTAGTACATAATAGATTGAAATTTTCTCCAAATCAATTTGGAGAAAATTTCCTGTTACTTACCCACTCTAATAAATGTTTAAGGTTTATCAAAATTCAATATTTGGGTTCTACGGATTAGGGATAAGAATCTCCTACAATTTTTTTTGAAAGTATAAATTCTCAAATTACGTTAATTCAAGCCGTTTTTTATATTGAACGACTTGAAAAATGCTATATATTAAAAATATGACATGTTACTAACGAAATTTTGATATATTTTTATAAAGTTCTTGCGATTTATGTCATAAAAAAACTTTGAATTAAAAAATGTTTTTTGCTTCACTAAAAAAGAAACGTCTCTTCAAAAGTAAAGAAAAAGTCTTTTAAAATATATTTTTTTTAGTTGCTTCAAAAACATCATACACTTTTAATATGTAGCATTTTTCAAGTTGCTCAATATAAAAAACGGTTTGAATTTACGTAATTTGAGAATTTACACTTTTAAAGAAATTGTAGGGGATCTTAATCCCTGGGTTAGTAGAAGAGAAGTTAATGATTATTAAAAATATGAAAAAAATAAAAAAATTATTTCTCTCATGAGCATTTTCATCCGGCTCTTTAAACTATTTCCCTACTTTAGAAACCCAAAATTTATTTTAGACCATTTTGTTACTTTCATCTGGCTCCCCATTTAAAAAAAAAAAAAAGGTGATGGCGCACAAAATTACTCCATACTAGTATGGACCCTATTACTCCATATTCTTCTTTAAACTAATAAAANAAAAAAAAAAAAAAAAGTAGAGGAGCACAAAATTACTTCATAGACCTTACTCCATATTCTTCTTTAAACTAATAAAATATTAATTATTTTTTAATTTTTTGTTTTTCTCAATTTTCTTTATCTTCATCTTTTGTTAAAATATTATATATTTTTTTTTAAAAAAGTAAAAGTATATCTCTAATTTAGAGAGTCAAATATAAATAATTAAAAAAAAAATATATAGTTAAAATAATGAAAAATAATTTTAACTTCAAAATAATAAATAAATATAAAAAATCGAAAGAGCATGCTCTTAGACAACCGTACTTAAAATTTATTAAAGTTGGTGGGACGAAAATTCTTTGTATTCGGATGAAATATCAATTTCTGTCCGTATAGAATTGCTGGTTATAAATATCCAGTGGGGTCAATGCCATTAATGCACCGATGGCTGAGTTTTCCAATACGCCTTACCATGACTGTGGTGACTTTGTGAGTCCCTTTGTGGCAGTAATTTACGCAACCAGTTGATCGATCGATTATATATATCAGCTTTCTTAAGTATTGGAGTTCCGGGAATTAATAATGGCAAACAGGGATGATCAAACTTCAGAGGATCCGACGGCAGGCGTGACTGAGGATAATGATATTATATACGTTGCTGTTGGAAAAGACGTTAAAAAGTGCAAATCAATCCTGTTATGGGCGTTGCACAACTATGAAGGAAAGAAGATTTGAATACTTCACGTTCATCGGCCTGCACAATATATTCCATTTAGTAAGTCCCATTTATATATATATATATATAGTCGTACATGTCATGAACACACCCAAGCAAGTAGTGTCTGAATGTATATATGCATATTAAAGTTGGAAGTTCTCAGTTTTTTTATTTGTAAAAATTGCTTTATAACTTTTCAGCATTTTTTTGTTAATTTGGTATGCCCAATTCACTTATAGATTAATCTTAATTAAAAAAAAAATCAAAGTAAAAAATAGACTGAACATATCACTTCAATAAAAAATGACAGAAGAATGCAAAATAACATTTTTTATAATGAATTATGGCTAACAATCAATATTTAATCATTTTGGCTGGGCTTTTCTCGCTTATATATTAAGAATTCATTTGGTTTTTTTGTTTGGTTTGCAGTGGGTGGAAAAAGCATCCGGCTAGCTCATTGAATGAACTGATTGTAGGGAACTACCGGGAAACTGAGAGGCAAAAAATGCATAAGATTATGGATGAATATCTTTTCATCTGTCGCCAAAAGGGGGTATAAATCCTTCTTTCTTTTTAGAACATTTTTTTCTTTCGTTTTTCCTCTCTTTTTTTTTTTTTTTTTGGTAAATAAACGGAAATCGTTAAAGCTAATTTGGTAGACTGCATGCTCAATAAAGTTGACATAAAAGTTGGTGACAAGGAAAAAACTTGACAAAAATAAGCACCAATTCACACGTTAGACCTTGAAATAATAGGTGGTTTTTTCCTTAACCCCTAGATAATATATATGAATAATGCTATTGATTATATTTTTTACAATGCTAATATGATAGTCTAACTAACTATTAAATTAGTCATTATTAAAAAATATATATATATATATCTAAAAGGTAGTTTGAATTATCATATCAGTATTGTGATATAATTGTGGATAAAAAAGACAATATTATTTGTCCATCTAAATTCACCCATTTTTGTTCATCTATCACTAAATGACAAAATTTATATTATTATTTTATTACATATATTTTGTCATGTAGTGATAGATGGACAAAGATGGATGAATTTAGATGAACAAATAATATATCGGATAAAAATATGGTAAGTTGAATTATATACTCAACATATATTATACATAATTGGGTGTCAGCATTCAATTAGGTTATCTAATAGTTCAAAACTTCCAAGTTTGGCATTTAATAGTTTAAGTTTCAGTGAGTCCTTTTTGAGACGCTGGATTGGAACAATTGCTGAATTTCTATTTATTTTGGCATTGAAAATCTAGACATGGGCTCAGAAGCTGACAACTGAAACCGGCTGTATTGAGAAGGGAATTGTAGAACTCGTCTATCAGAATGAGATCAGGAAGCTTGTCATGGGAGCAACAGCTAAGAAGCACCATAAAAGGTAAAAACTATAAGTAATGTTATGTACCATATTTTTATCATATTATGTAAATGTGGCATGGTTTAATAGTCATTATATATATGTTTTAATAAGGACTGATCCAAGGGCTTCTACTTGTTGCAAGGTAACTTGGTTAAAACATTTATTGACAAATCTTAAAGTGCCACATCCTTAGTTGGCCAAGCTACACTGTGATAACAAGGTAGCCATCCATATAGCCTTGAACCCAGTGGTGGAGGCAGAAAAATTATTATTGTAGGAGCCGAACTAAAAATATGATAAACACAATTTAAAACAGAAATAAAGTATTTATCACATAATATATATATCACAAAAAAAATATCTATAAAAGTTCATAAATATGTTACAAAATTGATATTAATAAGGTAACATATCGTCACTAGTACAAAAAGATAGAAAAGAAACAACATTTTTGTTTTCCAATTTTTAGTACAAAGCTACCTTTGTATAAAATTCATGTAGCCTATGCTGAGACGACTATTAGACCTCTAACCATATTTTTTTTTTCAATTTTTTATGAAAATCATATTTAAAACGGACAAACTAGCTAGTTTATGGTGCAACAATTTAGTAACTTAAAAAATTTTAGAACAAAAAGAAACAACAATATTAGAAAATTATCTTATAATACAAATAATAGAACACCCTATTCATAAAATAATAATAATAATAATAATAAATTGAAATTTGAAGTCACGATGCAACTTGGAAGAGAAAACTACAAGACAACTACTTTTTTTTATTTTTTAAAGCAAATGAGGAAAAGGATAAGAGATTCAAAGTAGATCATGTCCACTCTACAAGAACACTACTTACTTGGAAGAGAAGTTAACAAAAAGGCAAAATTTTGTCTATCAGAAAAAACTAAAAATTAAAATGAAAAGAAAAAAAAAATTCATCATACTTTTCAATTTTGGCTTTTCTGTTCGGCTGTTGTGCTGCAGTGCTAGAGTAGAGTTTTGAGAAATGTTTGATGGTTATCTTTTTGGGTTTTTTTTTTTAAAAAAAGTGATGGACCTCTTTTTTTTTTATTTAAAAAAATTGCAAAAAAAGAAAAAGAAAACCAAAATGGACCCAAAAAAAGAAAAAAAAATGAAACCAAACATTTTTCAACCTTGACACAGCATACCCCTACGTGGCTACCCTGAAATCTACTCTTTGTATTCTATCATAACCCCTGACACAGCATACCCTACGTGGCTAACATAAAAAGACAAATAAGGAGATGCGTCTCGCTTGAAACCTAACCGCGTGAGGCTCTCCCGTGTGGGGCTGTGGATTTTTTTTTTTTAAATTTTTTATTTTCCTGAGCGTGGGGGCCGTGGATCAATTTGTAAAGAAATTATCTTATAAAGTACAATCTTTTAAATCCATTGTGGGGCCACGGCCCATACAGTCCTTAAGGCAGCTCAACTTCTCTTATAGAGATTGATTGTCAGCTGATCAATTCACTGAATCACTTGGCACGGCACAGTTAAATCTTCTCCTTGGCAAGTTGGGTTTCTTGCCTTAAATATCCACTCCAATTGAGGGTCAGTATTAAGGAAAACAACTCACCTCATAAGGTAAAAAATCAAACACTTGTCGTGTGTGTGCAACAAGCTAGGAGAAATCTCACCTCTCAAGTGTGACCAACGAGCAGCAAATTTTTAATGGTATATTGAAGTTTTTCAAAATATGTCTGTACGATTAGAGTTTTCTTATAATTAAATATATTATGTTGTAACTCTAAGACATTGAATAGTAAATTATAACCGCACTATTTGTGGGACGTAGACATATTGCCGAATTACATCAATTTTTGTCTCAATTTTCTTTTTTTCTCTCTTTTCAATTTTATATTTTTCATCATTGTTGTGCACGGTAACAACAAAAGTCTTTTTATACCTTCTTTGCCGTCTATCACTAATTTTCACACTTTCTACATAAAGATTGTTAATGTTGATGTCTTTTCAATTTGGTTCCTTGTTTGTTGAAATTATTGTTTTAATTTCTTAGGTTGGTGATGATTAAGTACCGAGTAATGGTATAAGTTACTCTTGTGTGACTGTGTCCCTTACAAAATGAGATAAATTTTAAAATTACTATTTGATTATCAAAATTCAATAGTAATCTTCACAAGCTAGCTTAATGATGATTTTAAAAATTACATTATTCTTAAATTGATTAAAAAGAGACTTTTACCATTACTCTTTTAAGTACCTTATGGTTTCTCGGAGCCTTTGGATTGAGATTGCTTAACTACTGCTTGACATTGCAGAGAAATCATGGACCTCAAGGTCCTCAAGTCTAATAAAGCTAAATACGTGCACGAACATGCCCCAGCCCCCTGTCACATACAATTTATCTGCAACTGCAAGGGCCACCTCATCTTCACCAGGTTTAATTTGTTTGACAGTTTTGTTAATTACAGTTTATCACATTAATGATGATATGCATATAATATTGGAATAATATATGGATTTCATAAAGACGTATATCCCTAAAGCAGCATAAGAGCATCTAAGCTTTTTAGAACTTTATTATTGGTATTTATGTAAAAAAAAATGCTTGAAATTATTGAAATACTATGACCTTCACCTTCACTTTAATTTTGATGATAGTGACTTATACTATACGTAAACTCAACTCATTCTCTTCCATCA
Organism: Betula pendula; assembly: GCA_900184695.1. Classification (NCBI taxonomy): domain Eukaryota; kingdom Viridiplantae; phylum Streptophyta; class Magnoliopsida; order Fagales; family Betulaceae; genus Betula; species Betula pendula. Next base: position 1,094,309 of record FXXK01000028.1, on the reverse strand, counting down.
AGTATTTGACCTACTGGCTGTGTAATTTCATAGCGTTTGTGCTATGTTTAATCTGCGGTTTAAGCTTCTATTGTAAGAGCTTCATGCTCCTGATTTATTATTAATGGAATTTGGCAGATTCTCACTCAAAAAAAAAAAAAAAAGTATTTGACCTACTAGGATAGTATAACAATTATGTGTTATGAAAATGGAGTTTTATGCTGAGCATATATTAATCTTAGAATATATGATATGGTAGAGTATTTTTGGTGTTGAGGAATATAGAGATGGCATTGTTGGTGGCTGCATGCATTTGACTTCATAGTTGTTTTCATATAAACAACTATCTAATTTGACAGTCTGACTCATTTAATTTTTCTGTGAATTTTTGCACGAGATCAATAATGTAGTTCAACTCTTGATTTATACTATCAAGACAAGAATCTTTCATAACTCTTGTGAGTTATAAAATTTTTTTGTCTCTTATACCAATTATTACAAAATTATTTTCAAAAAACCTATGCTTATCTCAGTTATTCTTATCATTAGTTTTACTTACTAATGCAAGTAAAGTACCTATCAAAATCAAAATAGGGAAGCAACCGAAACTGGACAACCAAACCTTCTGAGATCAATGCCTGATACTTCGTTGAGGGACAACACTGAAACTGGACAATCAAACAACTTGAGATCACGATCTGTTACAATGGGGTACAATATTAGGGACAGAGGTGGAACCAGCTTAGCCTTGTCAGATATTCCGATAACAAAAGGCACTGAAGAGCTTTCATCTCCAAAGAGTCGGTTCTTTACTCCAGAAGAGAGTTTTCATATATGGGATTTACCAATTACGATTTCTCCGGATTTGGGTTGCTCTGCATATTGTTCAACACTCTCTTCGCCTTCTGGCTATTCAAGAAGTTCTTTCAGAGTCGACGTCTCATCTTCATTACGGCCACCAATTCTGTCATTGTCAACAAGCTCTTCTAGTGGAGCTCACAGTGTTAATGTATGCGCAAAACACACTTTTTTTAGCTTTATTAGAGTGCATTAGGCGTTGGATTTCGCCAATTGAAAGTGCGATTTTTAATCAAATTGCATAAAATATATTGTTTGATAATGCACTTTTAAAAAATTATGATTTAAAAACATAAAAACACTTGTATTTTCAAATCACTGACAATGGGTATGTTTTTAAAAACGCATGATTTGGGTAATGCTTTTATGTTTTTAGCAATCTAGAACTTCTTTAATGGCTTCTTCTTTCTTTTTTTTTGTCTTTTTTTCATTTATAAAGATATGGGCTTGATTTGGTAAAGTTTTCAAAAACCTCTCTCACACAAATGCTATTAAACAAGTTTACAAAACAAATATCAAACCGTCATTTTATTAAATACCTAACTGCAGTTTTAAATTTCATTTTTAAAAATTTGTATTTTTAAATCGTATTTTTTGAAATGCAAACTCAAACTGACCAAGTCTCAATTGGTCAATGACTAAACGATACGAGAAGGATTCAAAATTTAAAAACTTTCAATGCATATAGCAGGAGGGAAGTCTAGATAATACTCTGCAGTACGAGCAGAGTGAGGATGAGAATGGGTTACCGCTTGACACACACTCTTCTACTGGAGCTCTCATTGGTATGGTATGTGCAAAACATTCATGTTTATGCAATGAAGCATCTTTTTGCATTATTCATCTGAATTAATGATCAATGACAAAACAATATAAGGCTTTGAAATTTAAACGTTTAATGGATCCTAGCAGGACGGAAGTCTAGATATTAATACTTTTTATGAGAAACTTCTACAAGCGAGGGCAGAGGCTGAAAAAGAGATACTCAGGCGTCAGAAAGCCGAAAAAGATCTAATTGAGGCTCTATGCAGGGTAAAGCTTTTAGTTATCTACAACTTTTTGAAAAATATACTTGTGACTATGCTTGAAAAATATACTGTAATGTGAACATTAAAAGGTCCAATATTTTATTCAAATTGCCAATAATCCATTCAACAGGCCCAAGAGGAGTTGATACAAAAAAAAACTGAGGAAGCGTTGGCAAAAGACAGAGAACTGGAAGAGGTGAAGAATCAGAGAAACCAACTAATGGAACAACTCCGGTTTTCTCAAGAACAGGAAATGTCGCTAAAGAGCCAAAATGCAGAGTTACAGAAAGGGTTGGATGAGCTGCAAGTAGAGAATAATGCGCTAAAAGAAGCTGAAGGGCTGAGAAGAAAGCAAGAGGGCTCAATGGGAGACATGCCTCAATTCCTTGAGTTCTCGCTCTCCGAGATTGAAGAAGCTACTCAGAGCTTCAATGGATCCCTGAAAATTGGAGAAGGAGGATATGGGAACATTTATAAAGGTATCTTGCGTCAAACCAAGGTTGCTATAAAGAGGCTACATTCACAGAGGATACATTCTCATGGCACACAAGGCCCCTTAGAATTTCAAATGGAGGTTTGTGCAGTCATTTGAAAATTAATTAGTAGAATCATTTATTTAGTTATATATTTATTAGGTTATGGCTATGATATGAAGACTTGGACTAGATTGGTTTGGTACATTCTCACGTGATTTTGACTTTTAAACCTTAGTTTTTAATTTTACAAAAACATGAGTTTTCGTAAGATTTTAATTCTAAGACTTTTGTTCTATTTTTTCTTTCAAATAAGATAATAAAAATGTACATGAAAATATAATTATCTTTTTATTAAATTTCTTTTTAAAAAAAATAGAGAAAAAAAAAAAAAAAAAGAAGAAGAAGACAAAAAGACTGGGATGGTTGTGCCCTATGTTGGGGTTGGCCATATGCCCACAAGTCACCCCACGACCGCCCCTTTGTTACGGGGTAGCCTCCTCGGTCAAAAGGATGGCTTGTGGCCACCATGGTCTCCATGTATATATATATAGATATACCTTTAAAAAAATTTAATAGGTACGACATAGTTGTATTTTCATACTTTTTTATTATTTATTTGAGAAAAAATGAATAGAAGTCTTAAATTTATAATTTCAATAACTTAAGTCTTAAATATGCCAAATTGGAAACTGAGATCCAAAAGTCATAATTGAACAAAATATGGTGAGGTCCTAACGTAAATTCCCTACTTAGTACACTTTTTTTGTGCATTCTATACATGATGCTCTGTTTCTCAAATTGTTTGGAATTATGGTAGGGGTGTGATGAATTGGTGAGTCTCTAATCATTACCCCTCCATCCCCTAAAGTCTATGTCACGTGGTTCTTCTAACCAAAAAATAATTTTTATGCACCAAATGTTATATATAGAGAAGATTACACTACATAGGCTTTGGGGGATGGGGGTGATGTATATCATTACGTGTTATTTCACTATTAATATTGTCACTGGACTAATGTGACAATGGATCAGCCCTTAAAAAAAAAAAATAAAATAAAATAAAAGAAAAAAAAAAAGATAATGCAACATACTACATATCCTATTTTACTGGATTGTTGTCATAGTGCCCATTAACCCTTAGATGAAGATAGGGTATACCTTTTAGTATTACTCTATTTAGTGGCCTATATTTGGCTATGACCAAGTTGCTTGGTTTTATAGTTTGTTGAATTTGATAGGTAACATGTATATACTTCCACGAGCGGAACTAAACTTTCATTATTCACAATTTCTTTCTTTTTTTAATTGTTAAAGTTTTCACCACATTTTCAAAAAAAAAAAAAAAAAAAGCCATGCAACAACAGCAATTTTCAGTACTTCATGAAGAATATTCTGTCTCATTTGTTGGCTGTGTATATGTATATCAGGTTGGTGTATTGAGTCAGCTGAGGCATCCCAATCTTGTGAAACTCATAGGATCTTGCCCAAAGGTTTTTGCGCTCATCTATGAGTATCTTCCCAACGGAAGTCTTGAAGATAGACTGAGCATGAGGGACAACAGTCCTCCATTATCATGGCAAACTCGAATACGCATCGCCACAGAATTGTGCTCTGTCCTTGTCTATCTTCATTCCGCCAACTTTGTACATTGTGATTTGAAACCCTCCAATATTCTCCTTGATGCCAACTTTGTGAGTAAACTAAGTGACTTTGGAATCTGCCGTATGTTATTCCCTGATGCAAGTTCAGGCAACAGCGCAACACTGTGTCGTATAACTGTTCCAAAGGGCACTCTGGGCTACATAGATCCTGAGTTCTTTGAAACAGGAGTGCTTACTTTGAAGTCTGATGTTTACTCGTTTGGAATCATATTACTGCAGCTGTTGACTGGGAGAAATTTGCCCTGCACGAGGAAACAACCCATCTCAATATCAAATGAAGTGAAATTTGCCCTGCATGCCGGCGATTTGAAAGCTCTCTTGGATCCTTCGGCTGGAGATTGGCCAATTGTGGTTGCTCAAAAGTTGGCTCACTTGGGATTGAGATGTTGTGACTGGAATCGAAGGAGCCGGCCGAACTTTGGTTCAGAAGTTTGGGAGGTACTTGAACCAATGAGGGCTTTATGTGCAGCCTCATTTTCATCCTAGCTGGGTCCTAAAAATCATTAATATTGCCAACCACCTTCGTAATTAGTCTTTGTATTTGTTAATAAAGAGTAATATCAATGTTAATTCATGTTTATTTTATATTTATTTAAAATAATGTATCTTTTAAAATTATTATTAAATTAATTTAATAATAATTTTAAAAAACATATCAACTTTTAATAAACATAAAATTAATATTTATCATTACTCGTAAAAAAATAATTTATCTATCATTTGCTTCGACTCGAGGATAAGCCAAGATTGTGAGGGGCAGGACTTTGTGGAGGCCCAAATATGCCAACAACTTTGGGAGTAGTCTTGGTCAGATTCCAGCAGAAAGCACTTAATATATGGATGCTTTGTAATATTTTTAAATATTTTATTTCTTTAAAAGTGTTTTGGCAGGGTTCAGGAACCGACACTTCACATCTTCTCCAGGACAAACTGTAATGAAACACTCATTCATAAATAAAAATTAAAAAAAAAAAAAATCTTGATTGAAATTTGTTTTCGACAATCTATCGTGGCCTGTTTGGCAAAAGCTGGACTTTATATACTGTAGATGAATTTTGGTTAAATTAAAAAAAAAAACATTTTTATTTTTTATATCACATTAATAATTTTTTAACAATTTTTATTTTTTATATTATATCAAACACTTTTTTATTACTATTTAAATTAAATATTAATTAAAAAATAAAAAATTTTACTTTTTCATATTAAAAATAAAAAATTTTACTTTTTCATATAAAAAATTTATAATATACCTTATTTTTATATCATATCAAAAATCAATAACTCTCTACCACAATTTAACCCTTTTCCAAACCTCCCCCCCGCTCTCCCGGCCGGCGGATATTGTTAAACGGTGGTGGCACGGGTTCTGTAGCATCTGGAGCATCTGTGATGATATCCAATAACGCGGCATGTCACATGAGTAATGAATAATGATACGGAAAATGTAGCAGTATTACTCGTTGGGAAGAAGCAAGGTGGGCCAGCTTTTGTTTTAAAAAATGGGATAAAAGACTCAGTCCACATAAGCCAGAAGGATCAGGACCCGTAGTAAACGCTCATCTCGTACAGAGTGGAGGAAATTTCTTCTATACGTACAAAATTGCTCTTAATGCACTGACATGTGGAGTCAATGCCATTTGGTTATTGTTTTCTCTTCAGAAAGTGGAAATTTGCAAGTTTCAAATAGAGAAATCTGAATGCGTTATTCGAAATGGAAGGGAACATCTACTGGTGTTTCCGAATGAGGGTTTTGATGGCTGAGTTTTCCGGTACGTCTTGTCATGGCTGCGCGCGGTGACTTTGTGAGTCCCTTTTGTGGCTGCAATTTACGCAACCACTTGATTGATCGATCGATTATTTCAGCTTTCTAAAGTGTTGGAGTTCCAGGAATTAATTATGGCAAACAGGCTTGAGACTTCAGAGGATCCGACGGCAGGTGTGACTGAGGATAATGATATTATATACATTGCTGTTGGAAAAGACGTGAAAGAGTGCAAATCAATCCTGGTATGGGCGTTGCAAACCCACGGAGGAAAGAGCATTTGCATACTTCACGTTCATGAACTCGTACCGTTTATTCCACTTAGTAAGTCCCAAATATATATATATATATATATATATATATATATATAGTAGTGTAGTACATGTCATGAACACACAAACACCCAAGCAAGGAGGGTATGAATGTATATATATGCGTTTGAAAGTTGGAAGTTGTGATGGGATTCGGTTTTTTATTTGTAGAAATTGCTTTATGACTTCTTAGAAGCTTTTTTTTTTTAATTTTTTTTAATTTTTTTTTTTATTGTGTGTTCTTTGCCGATGTGTGGTATGGTCAATCTACCTCTAGATCAATCTTAATTAAAAAGGAAAAAAAAAATGAAGAGTATATTTTGCATGCCACATCAACAAAGAATGCTGAAAGAATGTTGAGGGAATGCAAAATAGCATTTATCCAGAATTATATATAGTTGGTTGGCCTTATTTGTTGAACTCCAAATGTTTGCCTCATGATGGTCACTGTAAATTTACTGGGGAAAATAGATTCCAACTAGACTCATGAAACTAATTGAAAAGGAATTTGGGAAAAAATTTGCTGCAGTTCGGGATGATTTTGTAAATTAGGAAAACATTGGTCAATCTAACTTATTTATAGATTGAAAGATATAATGCTACTTTGGATTCTCCAGCATTCTCGGCTGACATGGTGTGTAATAAGGGAGCATATCTGCTATATATATGTTGTTGTATAACTGTTGTTAATGATATATACATGCTGACTGGAAGCTGATTGGATAGATGCTGATTGTATATTCATGTGTCAATATTGATTATTTAGTTTTTCTTTATTATTAAGTTTGTTAGTAGTTAGTTAGATTTCTTTCTTTGGTTGCTCATGAGCTCATGCTCAGTTTTTTTTTTTTTTTTTTTTTGAAAATATGTAAAAAGTACGCATTCAATAAGATTACTGGGAATCTTTCTCACTTTTCTCTCGTGAGTCTTCTTCCTCATTGCTATGGTATCAGAGCTACTCACTACCTCGTGAAAGTACATCAATGGCAGACTCTGTTCATGCCTCTTCTTCTTCCTTTCTTGTTGATAATTCATCTAGTCCTTTCTTTTTATACCATGGCGACAACCCAGGCTGTGTGTTCGTTTCTCAGCCATTAATTGTTGAGAACTATATAACACATGGAGCAAGTCTATGACCATGGCGTTAATTAGCCGCCAAAAACAAATTACGATTCCTTTTATTGCTCTTTTGGTGTATATTGATGATATTATTCAAGCCAACAATGATAATGATGCTATATCTCAGTTAACAGTTTTTCTTAATCAGAATTTTAGACTTAAAGGACTTGGGTTCCTTGAAGTATTTTCTTTGTTTAGAGGTATCTAGATCTAAAAAGGGGATTTTAGTGTGTCAACGCAAATATGCCCTGGAAATTTTGCAAGACTCTTGTATACTAGCCTCAAAACCAGCTAAATTTTCCATGGAACAGAATTTGAAACTTTCAAACACTGATGGTGTTTTATTGGATGATCCAACCAGTTATAGACGTCTCATTGGTAGGTTGATTTATCTCACTATCACATGTCCTGATCTAGTTTATGCAGTCCAGACTTTAAGTTCATGAATCAACCTCAACATCCTCATTTGGATGCTGCTCAAAGGGTCTTACCCTACATCAAGACTTCACCTGGTCAGGGCTTATTTTTTCCATCATCTTCATATTTTTGTTTGAAAGCTTTCTGTGAAGCTGACTGGGCTGTCTGCTTGTATACTCGTAAATCCATTATTGATTACTGTGTGTTCTTGGGAGATTTATTGATCTTCTGAAAATTTAAAAAGCAACAAACTGTTTCTCAGTCTTCTGCTGAATCAGAATACCGGTCTATGGCATCCAGTACTTCCTGTGAACTAATGTGATTGTTCTCAGTACTTCTTAAAGAGTACTTCCAAATTTTGCATCCACAAACCTGCTCTTATTTTCTGTGACAACAAGGCTGCTATTCATATTTCAACAAATCCAGTGTTTCATGAACAAACCAAGCACATTGAACTTGATTGCCATTTGGTTTGAGAAAAGATCCAGCTTGGTCTCATTCATACTCTTCATGTTTCTTTCTCATCTTCAATTAGCTGATATATTTACTAAACCCACCCGGATTTGCTCTGTTTCATATTCTTTTATCCAAGATGAATATCCTTGATATTTTTCATATTGAGGGGAGTAACAAGAGAGCATATCTGCTATATACATGTTGTACGTTGTATAACCGTTGTTGAAGATACATGCCGACTGGATGCTGATTATATATTCAAATGTCAATATTGATTATTTAGTTTTTCTTTATTGTTCAGTTTGTTCGAAGTTAGTCAGATTTCTTTCTTCTGTTGCTCATGAGCTAATGCTCTATTTTTTTTATTTTTTTTTATTTTGTGTGTGTATATATGTAAACAGTACGCATTCAATAAGATTGCTGAGAATCTTTTTCTTTTTTCTTTCTTGAGTTTCTTCCTCATTGCTATGCAATCACAGTAGACTTTGATAGCATGCATGAAATATGGTTAACAATCAATTATATTTTGGCTGGGCTTTTCTCTCTTAGATATTAGGAATTTATTTGATTTTTTGTTTTTGTTGTTGTGTTTTTTTTTTTTTTTGGTTTGCAGTGGGTGGAAAATTTCCAGCTAGCTCACTGAATGAAATGATTGTAGAAGACTACCGCAAAACTGAGAAGCAAAAAATGCATAAGATCATGGATGAATATCTTCTCTTCTGTCGCCAAAAGGGGGTATAAATTTCTTTTTAGAACATTTTTTTCTTGTTCATTTTTCCTTTATTTATTTATTTATTTATTTATTTTTTTGTAAATAAACGGAATCGTTAAAGCTAATTTGGTGACTGCGTGTTCAACAAAGTTGACATAAAAGTTAGTGACAAGGTAAAAACTTGACAAAAATAAGCACCAATTCACACGTTAGACCTTGAAATAATAGGTGGTTTTTTCCTTAAGCTCTAGATAATATATATGAGTAATGCTACTGATCATATTTTTTTACAATGCTGTTACGGCAGTTTTAACCAATTATTAGACCAGTCATTATTAAAAAAGAAAAAAAAAATTTAAAGGGTTGTTAGGATTATCATATCTACATTGTGAAATAATTGTGGATAAAAATATGATAAGTTGAATTATATACTCAACATATGTTATACGTAATTGGGTGTCAACATTCAATTAGGATATCTAACTGTTCAAAACTTCCTAGTTGAGCATTTGATAGTTTAAGTTCCAGTGAGTCCTTTTTGAGATGCTGGATTGGAATAATTGCTGAATTTCTATTTATTTTGGCATTGAAAATCTAGGCATGGGCTCAGAAGCTGATAACTGAAACTAATTGTATCGAGAAGAAAATTGTAGAACTCATCTATCAGAATGGGATCAGGAAGCTTGTCATGGGAGCAGCAGCAAAGAAGCACCACAAAAGGTAAAAACTACAATTAATGTTATATACCACATTTTTATCATATTATGTCAATGTGACAGGATTTAGTAGCCATTAAATATATATATATTTTTTAATAAGATTGCTCTAAAGGCTTCTATTTGTTGCAAGATTACTTGGTTATAACATTTATTGACAGATCTTAAGGTGCCACATCCTTAGTTGGCTAAGCTATACTGTGATAACAAGGTAGCCATCTATATAGCCTTGAACCTAGTGGCGGAGCCAAAAAACTATTATTGGAAGGGTTGAACAAAAATATGATAAACACAATTTAAAACAGAAATAAAATATTTATCACACAATATATGTATCACAAAAAGTATTTCTATAAAAGTTCATAAATACGTGCCAAAATTAATATTAATAATGTAACATGTCGTCACTAGTACAAAAAGAAACAACAATATTTTAATTTTCAAATTTTTATTACAAAGCTACCTCTCAATGAAACTTCAGGTAGCCTATGCAAAGACGACCATTAGACCTCCAACCATATTTTAATTTAACAATTTTTTTTACAAAAACCATATTTATAACGGACAAACCAGCAAGTTTATGGTGCAACAATTTAGTAACTTAAGTAATTTTAAAACAAAGAGAAACAACAATTATTAGAAAATTATCTTATAATACAAATAATAGAACAAACTATTCATAAATAATAATAATAATAATAATTGGAATTTAGAAGTCACGATGCAATTTGGAAGAGAAAACTATTAAGAACAACTACTTTCTTTCTTTTTTTCTCTATTCATACAAGAACAACTACTTACTTTGGAAGAGAAGTTAACTAAGACGCAAAAGTCTGTCTATCAGGAAAAAAAAAAGAAAGAGAGAAATTCTTCATACTTTTCAATTTTGGGCATTTCTGTTCGACTGTTGTGCTACGGTGCTAGAGTAAGAGTTTGAAAAATGTTTGGTGTTTATCTTTTTAGTTTATTTTTTGTCTTTTTTATTTTTTTATTTTTGCAAAAATGATGGACCTCTTTTTATAAAAAGTGATGGACGTTTTTTTTTATTTAAAAAAACAATTGCAAAAAAAAAACTAAAGATGGATCAAGATCGACAAAAAAAAATGAACAACAAATATTTGTAAAAGCCTGACACAGTATACCCTACGTGGCTACCCTGAAATCTACTCTTTGAATTCTATTATAACCTATCCTACGTGGCTAACATAAAAAGACAAATTAGGAGATGCGTCTCGCTTGAAACCTAACCACGTGAGGCTCTCCCGTGTGGGCCCGTGGATCCTTTTTTTTTTTTCCTGAGCGTGGGGGCTGTGGATCAATTTGTTAAAGAAATTATCTTATAAAGTACAATTGTGGGCCACGGCCCATACAGAGTCCTTAAGGTAGCTCAACTTCTCTTATAGAGATTGATTGTCAGCTGATCTATTCACTTGATCACTTGGCACAGCACAATTAAATCATCTCCTTGGCAAGTTGGGTTTCTTGTCTTAAATATCCACTCCAATTATGGGTCAGTGTTAAGAAAAACAACTCACCTCATAAGGTAAAAAATCGAACACTTGTCGTGTGTGTGCAACAAGCTAGGAGAAATCTCACCTCTCAAGAGTGAACAACGAGCAGCAAATTTTTAATGGTATATTGGAGTGTTTCAAAATACGTCCGTATAATTAGAGTTTTTTTATAAATATATTATATTGTAACTCGAAGATATTGAATAGGGAATTATAGCTACATTCTTTGTGGGACGTAGGTACATTGTCGAACCATGTAAATCTTTGTTTCGATTTTTTTTTCCTCTTTTTTAAATTTCATATTATTCATTATTATTGTGCACGGTAACAACAAAAGTTTTTTTATACCTTCTTTGTCATCTATAACTAATTTTCACACTTTCCACATAAAGATTGTTATTGTTGATGTCTTTTCAATTTGTTTCCTTGTTTGTTGAATTTATTCTTTTAATTTCTTAGGTTGGTAATGATTAAGTATCGAGTAATGGTAGAAGTCACTCTAGCATCCCTTACAAAATGAGATAAATTTTAAAATTAATATTTGATTATCAAATTTAATAACGATCATTCACAAGCTCAATGATAATTTTAAAAATTACATCATTTTTTAATAAATATAAGAAATTTTTTTAACATTACTCTTTAAAAACCTTATAGTTTCTGGGAGCTTGGTGCTTGTTCCCTCACCTTTGGATTAAGATTGCTTAACTACTACTTGACATTGCAGAAAAATGATGGACCTCAAGTCTAATAAAGCTAAATACGTGTGCGAACATGCACCAGCCCCATGTTGCATACAATTTATCTGCAAGGGCCACCTCATCTTCACCAGGTTTGTTTGACAGTTTTGTTAATTACAGTTTATTACTTTAATGATGATATGCATATAAATATTGGAAAAATATATGGATTTCATAAAGATGTATATCCCTAAAGTATAAAAGCATTTCCGATTATTTTAGCTATTCAAAATATAACTTTTTATATTTGAACTACTAATTTTTCACTATAAACTTAACAATGTTATCTGTTTCGCTCTTTCCCCTCTTTAAATATTGTTTTTCAATTTTTTTATTATTTTTTCCCACTTCTCTCTCTCCCTAACCACGCACACCCCCCACCCCTGATTTATTTTCCAGCCCAAATCCGCTTTCCCCTCTCTCACTCTCGCTCACCACCAAAGATGGTCAAATTAACAATAAATTCATTTCTGTTCAACAATCATCTTCAGATTAATAGTTCTGTCCAAAGGAAAAAGAAATAGTGGGGCTGTTGGGAAAAAACCTCATCATCTTCTAGTAGCGACCATGGAGATATTGAAGACCCATTTAGATGAAAATATTGAAGACCCATATTTCGTACAGTCTTCCGGTCATGGCAGATTTATATAGGAGGAGAGAGAATGGAGAAAGAAGGATGAAAAAGAAAGGAGAGAGGAGGAGAAAGATGAGACAGTGAGAATGGAGGAGAGAGAATGAAGAGAGAAGAGAGAGGAGAAAAAAAAAATTAAAAATCTTACAAAGTGCTACAGTAAAACACTTTATTATTGATAGTTATGTATAAAAAATGCTTCAAATGAGGGGTATTTTGACAACGGATTTAACGAAAAATCATAATAGAGAGGAGGGTAAGTGATAGATATTAGAAGTTTATGGTATCAGAGTGAAAGTTTTTAAAAATTGTGGGAAGGCATGTCAAAAAAGCTGAAAGTTCAAGAGAACTATCTGAAGTTTGCCCTTATGAAAATGGACTTTTATGTAGAGCAAATATTAATATTAGAATATAGGGGAAACTTTAGATAACCCCTTGAATTTTCAATCCTTTTGACATGTTTCTCACAATATTTAAAAACTTACTTTGGTACAATGAACTTTTAATTTCTTTCACTTACCCCTCTCTATTAGGATAAATTCTAACGAAGGGGTGTCAAATTTTTTAAAATAACCCTAATTTTTTTTAGAAAAAAAAAATGAAAAAAAAAATTGCAGGGAATTAGGCATTTGTCAGGATTTAACGAAATTTGCAAAAATACCCACACCTGAATCTTTGAGATTTTTTTTTATAATTTTTTTTTTTTAAAAAAAAATACAAGAGTATTTTGAAAATTCTAACAAGATTTAAAGGTGAATCTTGACGGAAGAGGGTTAAGTGATAGACATTAAAAGTTCAGGGTACTAAAGTGAGAGTTTTTAAAAATTATGAAGAATATATTAGAAGGGTTAAAAGTTTAGAGAACTATATGAAGTTTCCCTTAAAATATATGATATGATTGAGTATTTTTTGTGCTAATTAAGGAGTACGATGATAGCATTGTTGTTGGCTGCACACATTTGACTTCATGGTCGTTTTCAGATAAGCAACTGTCCAATTTGGCAGAATACCTGTTAATTTGACAATGGACTCATCCAAATTTTCTGTGAATTTTTGCACGAGATCGATGATGTAGCTCAACTCTTGATCTATACAATCAAGACGTGAATCTTTCATCTTTCATAACTCTTGTGAGTTATAAAAATTTGTCTTTTATACCATTATTTCAAAATTATTTTCGAAATGCTATGCTTATCTCAATTATTCTTATCATAAGTTTTACTTACTAATGCTAAGTAAGTACCATATCAAAATCAAAATAGGGAAGCAACCGAAACTGGACAACCAAACCCTGTGAGATCAATGTCTGTTCCTGTGTTGCATAGTAGGGACAACATTGAAACTGGACAATCAAACAACTTGAGATCACAATCTGTTACAGTGGGGTACGATAGGGACAGAGGTGGAATTAACAGCTTAGCTTTCTCGGATATTCCAATTCCAGAAGGCACTGAAGAGCTTTCATCTCCAAAGAGCCGGTTCTTTACTCCAGAAGAGAGTTTTCATCTATGGGATTTACCAATTACGATTTCTCCGGATCTGGGTTGCTCTGCATATTCTTCACCACTCTCTTCGCCCTCTGGTTATTCAAGAAGCTCTTTCAGTGTCGACGTCTCATCTTCTTTACGGCCACCAGTTCCGTCGCTGTCAACAAGCTCTTCTAGTGGAGCTCACAGTGTTTTGGTATGTGCAAAACATACTTTCTTTACCATTATTAGAGTGCATTTGGCATTGGATTTTGCCGACTAAAAGTGCGATTTTTAATCAAATTGCATAAAATATATTGTTTGAAAGTGCATTTTTAAAAAATTACAATTTAAAAACGTAGAAAAATTTGTGTTTTCAAATGACCCACAAGGGGGTATGTTTTTAAAAACGCATGATTTGGGTAATGTTTTTATGCTTTTAGCAATCTAGAATTTCTTTGATAAAGATTGGGCTTGATTTAGTAAAGTTTTCAAAAACCCCTTTCACACAAATGCTACTAAACAGATTTACAAAACAAATACCAAACTGTCATTTTACTAAATATTTAACTGCATTTTTAAATTTTACTTTTTAAAATTTTTATTTCCTATGTAGTATACATTATGAAGCATGTCAACGCTTTGAGTAATGGTTTAAATTTTGGGGTTTCTATGTATAAGAAGCGTTTTAACTTTCTCTTTAATATTCATTGAAATTGATCAAAGATTAAACATTTAAATAATATGAAAAGGGTTTGAATTTAAAAGTTTAACGGATCCTAGCAGGACGGAAGTTTAGATAACACTCTTTATGAGCAACTTCAACAATCGATGGCAAAGGCTGAAAGAGAGACACTCGGGCGTTGGAGAGCAGAAAAAGATATGATTGAGGCTATACGCCGGGTAAAGATTTTAGTTATTTTTAACTTCTTCGCCGCTTTAATTTTTTCCATTTATGGTGATAATCTGATGCAAATTGCCAAATAATCCAATATCAACAGGCCCAACAAGAGTTGAAACAAAGATTAGAAATTGAGGAAGCACTAGTGAAGGAGAAAGAAGAACTCAGGATTTCTCAAGAATTATTCAAGATTCAAATTGCAGATTTACATAAAGAGATGAATGAGTTGGTGATGGAGCGTGATAATGCGCTGAAAGAAGCTGAGGGGCTAAGAAGAAAACAAGGAGAGGCCTCAATTAGTAGACAGATGCCTGATGCTCAGTTCTCTGAGTTCTTGCTCTCTGAGATCGAAGAAGCTACTCAAAAATTTGATGAATCCCGGAAAATTGGACAAGGAGGATATGGAAATATTTATAAAGGTCTCTTGCGTAAAAAAGAGGTTGCAATAAAGATGCTACAATCTCCTGACGCGCATGGCACCTCACAATTCCAAATGGAGGTTTGTCTATTCATTCCAAAATCACTACAATAACCTTTTTTTTTTGTTTGTTATATATTTACATGTAATGCTAAATTCTACACCGTTATTCCAGGTAATTATATTCATCATCCTTCCATCTTCTCAAGCTTATGTAGCGTGGTCTCCCAACTTAAAAATTAATTTTCATACACTAAATATTATAAGGAACCACGTTACATAGGCTTTGGAAAATGTGGGTGATATATAGCATTACTCGTTATTTAACTCATAATATCTTACTGATCTGATGTGGCAGTGGATCAGTTTTTATAAAAACAAAAAGAAAGAGAGAAAAAGAGAAATAATGCTACATACTACACTCATATCTCATTGAGCAGATGTGGCAATGACCTAATAAGATCGAAGTGGAATGGGGTATAGTATTTAGCATTACTAATATATATATATATATATATAGTATTCAACACTGCCACGTCAATTCAATAAGATGAGGTGTGTGAAGGATATAATATTTAGCATTACTCTATATTTATTGGGCCTATATATGCATGGCTATGATGTTAGCAACTGACCAGGTTGCTTGGTTTTCTAGTTTGTTGAATTTGATCTTTCATTATTCACAATTTCTTTAATTTTTTAATTATTAAAGTTTTCACCCCTTAAAAAGAAAAAAGCATGCAACAACATTCTATCTCACCCCTTGAAGAATATTCTATCTCATTTGTTGGTTGTTGTATGTATATCAGGTTGTTGTATTAAGTCAGCTGAGGCATCCCAATCTTGTGAACCTCATAGGATCCTGCCCGGAGGTTTTCGCGCTCGTCTATGAGTATCTTCCCAACGGAAGCCTTGAAGATAGACTGAGTAGGAGGGACAACAGTCTTCCATTATTATGGCAAACTCGAATACGCATCGCCACAGAGTTGTGCTCTGTCCTTGTGTATCTTCACTCCGACAGCATCGTACATGGCGATTTGAAACCCTCCAACATCCTCCTTGATGCCGACTTTGTGAGTAAACTAAGTGACTTTGGAATTTGCCGTATGTTAGGCCATGATAAAAGTTCAATTAGCAACAACACAACACTGTCTCATATAACTGACCCAAAGGGCACTTTCGCATACATAGATCCTGAGTTCCTTGAAACAAGAATGCTTACTTTGAAGTCTGATGTTTATTCGTTTGGAATCATATTACTACAATTGTTGACTGGGAGACCACCCTTCTCGATATCAAATGAAGTGAAATCTGCCCTGCTTGACGGCAATTTGAAAGCTCTCTTGGACCCTTTGGCTGGAGACTGGCCGATTGTGGTTGCTCATAAGTTAGCTCGCTTGGGATTGAGATGTTGTGACGGGAACCGAAGGAGCCGGCCTGACCTTGGGTCAGAAGTCTTGGAGGTACTTGAACCAATGATGGCTTCATGTGCAGCCTCTTTTTATTCCCAGCTGGGTCCTGGAGATCGTTAATATTGCCAACCAGCTTCTTACTTTTAATATAAGACAAATACAAAGACTAAGGCAATATTAATGACCTTTAAGGGCTTCATGTGCAGTCACATCATATCACTGAGAATAAAAGTTTTACATAAAGTATTACTTGTGCCCGTCGCTTGCGTAGAATCCTGCGTGTGTTTCTCTTGCTGTTCTTGATTTGCGAAATGAATGCAAGTTACAATAATTTATTATTATTTTTTTTTTTGTAAGTATAATAATTTAAATTTTTGAGATGTGGGAAATGTCTTTTTCTTTTGTTGTTCTTTGCGAAATGCCAGTATATAAGTATGACGCAAAGCAGTGAGTTCTATATTTTTATTCTCAACTCAAAACCGGAGATCTCACTGGACATTATCAGGCCAGATCATTAAATTAATGATAAGATTTTCAAGCCATTGTCAAAGTATTAACCCGTGATTAGGGTTGGGTATCGATTAAAACAGTGTTGATATAGTTAGTTTTGATTATCAAACCGAAATTTTTAGTTAATTAATTGATTTTGTACCGTTAAGAATAAAATTGGAAATTAATGGTTACATGGTTAATTATCGGTTGGCAGAGAGGGAGTTGAGAATCGTGAGAGGCTGAAAAAGAAAGTGAGACTATGCTTAGAGAGAGAGACCGTGACTTTGAGAGACTGAGACAGCATATTTGAGATTAAGAGAGAGAGTTTGGACCTGTTGGTACGTGCTAGAAACCTGAATTTGTTGGTACGTGCTAGAAGCCTAGACTTACTGGTGCGTACTGGAGCTAGACCTGCTTGTGCAGTGCGAGGAAGTGAGGAGATTGAGAGTATGAGACAATGAGATTGAGATATAGGTGGGTGGGTGTAATCGTGTAGGTTATGGTTACAAAAAAACTAAAAAGAGTCAAAACGGTGGTGTTTTAATTAATAAAAGAAAAATTCTAAACTTTCAAAACGACGTCGTTTTTATTAAAAAAAATTAAAAAAATATATGTCAGTTCGGTTAACTGATAAAAAAAAATTTATACTAATTAATCGAGCTAACTTGACTTCGGTATAGATTTTTATACCGACTATCGAATCGACAACAGTCGGTTGTCGATCAGTAGGCGGTTAATGGTTAATATGCACACCCCTAATGGTGGTATCCAGTGAAGTCCACGGTCCATTTCAGCCGCTAGATTGTAGCTGGATTCATTTGATTTGGCAATTCGTCCAATATTTTTTAGGGCTTAAAACTAATTTATTTCTTATAATCAAATTTTGTCCATTGATTTAACCGATTTCATTAGAATGTTGACCCAATAAATTTGCAACATGTGTCCTATTTAATTTTTAAATTTTAAAGAGAGTAATAGTACATGTCTAACTTTTTTGTTTAACTCTATCAAACTTTATATATATGGCTTATTTTATTTTATTTTTTAAAGAGTTTGCTTTTATATTTGTGAAGTTCATCTTTGTCCACACATACAAAGTTTTTTAGAATTGAACAAAAAAGTTGAAATTATAGCATTACTCTTTTAAAAAAGAGATATGCTATACATCATTATCTTAACCATCTTCATACAAAAGATGTTTAAATTCACCATTAAATTATAAGACCATACATGCAGTTCTATAGATTTAATGATAGATTTATACACCTCTTTATATGGAGATGGACAAAAGATGTTTTAGAGAATTAAAACAATCATTTTTCTTTAAAAAAACACACCTTAAGTTTTCCTTGTCATATTATTAAGCTAACTAATAATCCCACATCAGGCATTACTCCACAGTCTCCACGCCAGCCAACAAGTACATTTGGCATGCTGCTTCCAAAATTCCCACTATTTTGTGCTGATCTCATAAGCTTCCCAGAACCAACAAATTAAATAAGAAATTTATCTATTTATCCAAAATTTTATCAAAACAATCAAAATTATTTTTTATTGTTATATCACATCACAATTTGATATTCAACGACAAAATAAAAAACAAAGGCTTGTTTAGATTTTTTTTTTTTTGTCTCTTTTTACTAAAAAAGTCAAAACTCTTTTTCCTCTCGTGCCATAGACTAAAACGACCCATTACAAAATGGACAAAAATTTCCTTCAAATCAATTTGAAAATTTTTTTTTCAAACCTACTTTAATAAATATCAGGTATCTTATAATACGTTTTGAATCAATATTTGGACTCTAGGTTAGTGGAAGAGCATTTAATGATTATTAAAAATATTAAAAAAAATATATATATTCCTCTCATATTAGATGACATTTGATATTTGAGTCATGATTGGCATAAGCCCAGGCTGAATGAACAGTCATTTAGCCTGGGCAGGAATGAGGGTTTTAAAAAAAAAAAAAACTGTTCACGTGCCTATGAACAGTAAAAATTACTGTTCATGTATATAGACTGAAATACTATTCATTTCAGCCCAGACTTATTTCTATCTTTACTGTTAATATTTATTAGAGCAGTTCAAAAGAAATTTCTTCGGATTCAGATGAAATATCCACTTCTGTCCGTACATAATTGCTCTTTGTAAATATCCAGTGGGGTCAATGCCATTAATGCACCTATGGCTGAGTTTTCCAGTCCGTCTTGCCATGGCTGTGGTGACTTTGTGAGTCCCTTTTGTGGCTGCAATTTACGCAACCACTTGATCGATCGATCGATTATAAATATCAGCTTTCTAAAGAATTGGAGTTCCAGGAATTAATTATAGCAAACAGGGATGATCAGACTTCAGAGGATCCGACGGCAGGCGTGACTCAATGAGATAATGATATTATATACGTTCCTGTTGGAAAAGACGTGAAAGAGTGCAAATCAATCCTGTTATGGGCGTTGCAAACCCACGAAGGAAAGAGCATTTGCATACTTCACGTTCATGAACTCGTACCGTTTATTCCACTTAGTAAGTCCCAAATACTATATATATATTATATATATATATATAGTAGTGTAGAACATGTCATGAACACACACCAAACACTCAAGACAAGGAGTGTCTGAATGTATCATGTATGCGTATGAAGGTTGGAAGTTGTGACAGGATTCAGTTTTTTATTTGTAGAAATTGCTTTATGACTTCTTAGAAGCTTTTTATTTTTATTTTTTTCGCGGTGTTCTTTGCTGATGTGTGGTATGCTCAATCTGATCAATCTTAATTAAAAGGAAAAAAAAATTACAAGAATGCTGAAAAAATGTTGAGAGAATGTAAAATAGCATTTATCAAGAATTATACTTGGTTGACCTTATTTGTTGAACTTCAAATGTTTCCCTCTTGATTGTCACTGTAAATTTACCGGGAAAAATAGATTCCAACTAGACTCGTGAAACTAATTAAAAAGGAATTTGAGAAAAAAATTGCAGCAGTTCAGGATGATTTTGTAATTTAGGAAAACATTGGTCAATCTAACTTATTTATAGATTTTGACTGGGCTTCTAAACCCGTGAACAGCTGGTAATATGATGAAAGAGAAATTTATAGAATTTGAAACTTTGAAACACTGATGGTGTTTTATTGGATGATCCAACCAGTTATTGCCGTTTCATTGGTAGCTAGGTTGATTTATCTCACTATTACATGTCCTGATTAGTCTATGCAGTCTTAACTTGCTGTGAACTAATTTGGATGCTGCTCAAAGGGTCTTACGCTACATAAAGATTTCACCTGATCAGGGCTTATTTTTTCCATCATCGTCAAATTTTTGTTTGAAAGCTTTTTGTGAAGCTGATTGGGCTGTTTGCTTGTATTCTCGTAAATCCATTATTGATTACTGTGTGTTCTTGGGAGATTCATTGATCTCCTGAAAATCTAAAAAACAACAAACTATCTTTCAGTCTTCTGCTGAATCAGAATACCGGTCTATGGCATTCAGTACTTTCTGTGAACTAATGTGGTTGTTCTCACTTCTTAAAGAGTACTTCCAAATTTCGCATCCACAACCTACTCTTCTTTCATGTGACAGCAAGGCTGCTATTCATATTGCAACAAATTCAGTGTTTCATGCACGAATCAAGCACATTGAAATTGATTGCCATTTGGTTTGAGAAAAGATCCAGCTTGATCTCATTCATACTCTTCGTGTTTCTTCTCATCTTCAATTAGCTGATATATTTACTAAACCCACCCAGATTTGCTCTGTTTCATATTATTTTATCCAATATGAATATCCTTGATATTTTTCATCTTGAGGGGGAGTAACAAGAGAGCATATCTGCTATATATATGTTGTACGTTGTATAACCGTTGTTGAAGATTCATGCTGACTGGATGCTGATTATATATTCACGTGTCAATATTAATTATTTAGTTTTTCTTTATTGTTCAGTTTGTTCACACTACAAAAAAAAAAGGTGTTTTTTTGACGGTTTTATCAAGGAAAATTTTTTTAATAACGGTTTTTAGAACTTGTCAGGAAAAAAAAAAAAATAATTCTGACGATTTAAATTAAAACCGTCAGAAAATTGACTGACGGTTTTATTGAAACCGTCAGGAGCATTTTTTTGGGGCGGGCGGCAAAAATGACCCAGCGCCCGCCCCTTTTTTTTTTTTCTCTCACTCGATCTCTCCTCTTTTTTTCTCACTCCCTCAAACCGCCCCCTCTCTTTCTCCCAGCTCTCAAATTTCTTCTTCTCCCTTCTAGATCTCTCTCTCCCTGCTCGATCTCTCTCTTTTTCTCTCATTCTCAGACACGCACACTTCAAGGTAAATTTTTGCTCTCTTTTTCTCACGGATCGGTCTTCTCCGTCTCGATTCATTCTCTCACGGCCCGTACGTCGTTCCACCACGCGCGCAGTACATCAACGACCCCTCTTCCATCTCTCGCCGTTACCGTCACCGTTCGTACGACACTGCCGGCAACTAGCCTCCAACATTGGACATCGGCTTCTTGTGATTTCCAAATTTAAGGTAATTTAGCATGTCTTATGTTTTGTTTTTTTGTTTGATTTGTATGTGAAGGTTGTATGTTGATTTGGGTTGTGTGGAGAGCAATAATCTTAAGCTTAGGTTCACAATCGGTGTGGGTTTTAAAAATAGTGAGGTAATTCTTCTTGATTCTTGTTAATTGTTTTTATACAATTTTTGGGCAAACAAACAGGGGGTGAGGAGTTTTGCCCTATTATATTATATTTGAGATTTTGCCCAGTCCCAAATTTTGTCATTGGATAGCTAATGGTTTGTATTTCTTTTTACTTTTGCAAATATTTTATTTGAAGGAAGGAAAGTTCAAGTGCTCTGTTCTTTTGCTAGTTGTGTATAGGAAATATTTCTTCGTTGCTCAAAAAGATTGATGTTAAAAAATTAGAACTTTAACAAAAAAAAATTAAAGAGAGGCTTAATTTGAACATTTTCATTATGAAGTGTGGTGGTTGGTAGTCGGTACAGCCATTCTTTCGTCACAAAAAAAAAAAAAAAAAAAACCCAACTTAAAGCAAAAAGAATATCTAATCATCATCACTTATCCCTCTTTTTTCCTGATTAGAAATTCTTTCAAACTCATTATATTAATTTTGGATAAAATTTCTTTCAAGTAAAATTGGTACATAAATTTTGTTTGTCAAACCTTGCTCAATTTTGGACGCGAATAGTCATTGCTGAATCCCGTTTGAATGTGTTGGGTTTAGGCACAAAAACGAGTTCAAGATATCAAATTCACATAACCTAGTTTTATTGAGTTCATTTTGTCTATTAAAAAGTAAAAGATTAGGCTCGACAATTGATTGACAACACTCGGAGCGTGTTTAAGTTGAACCAAAACTATTAATGTTACATAATGCCTTTTTGAGACAATAGGCCTCCTAAACTACATATTGGTGTCAAAATGTTTGCAATGAGATTGAAGTGAACCAAAAGTAGAAACTTTGTTAAATGAACTATTTAAGTCTTTTATTGACTTAATCAAGATAATATTATTGCATTTGAAACTAAAACATTGATTTAGTGTATAATGTAATATGATTTTGTTATTTGTTTACATATACATGTACTATAGTATAAGTAGTAATGTTTCAAATTTCTTAAAATTCTTATTTTTTATTTTTTATCTAGGAACTTCAAATAAAGTGATGCAAGTAAAATAAAATAGTTTTGATGGTTTTAAAAAAACTATGATTTTGATAGAAGTTATCAAGCTAATAATAGATATAGATTGGACTCTTCCTTTCTTTGAAACCTGAAAATTATCAAATTCTTGAGAACTCAGGATTTCTCAAGAATTATTCAAGATTCAAATTGCAGAGTTACACAAAGAGATGAATGAGTTAGAGATGGAGCGTGATAATGCGCTGAAAGAAGCTGAGGGGCTAAGAAGAAAACAAGGAGAGGCCTCATCAAGTAGACAGATGCCTGATGACCAGTTCTCCGAGTTCTTGCTCTCTGAGATCGAAGAAGCTACTCAAAAATTTGATGAATCCTGAAAAATTGGACAGGGAGGATATGGAAACATTTATAAAGGTCTCTTGCGTCAAAAAGAGGTTGCAATAAAGATGCTACAATCTCCTGGCGCGCATGGCAACTCACAATTCCAAATGGAGGTTAATTTGTATATTCATTCGGAAATCACTAGATTCACTTCAATAATTTTTATTTTAATTATATATTTATGTGTAACATTAAATACTACACCGTTATTCTAGAGTAATTCTATTCATCACTCCTTCATTCCTTAAAGCTTATGTAGTGTGGCCTTCTAACCAAGAAACCAATATCCATGTACCAAATGTTATAGGGACCACGTCACCACGCCACATATAGGCTTTGAGGGATGGGAGGCGATGTATAACATTATCTCACTAGGCTGATATGGCAGTGAATCAAACCTTAAAAAAAAAAAAAAAAAAAAAAAAAGAATGTTATATACTATATTCCGTCCCATTAGGCTGATGTGATAGTGAACATCAGCCCTTAGATTTTATTTATTATAATTATTATTAATAATGGTTGATCCTAAATTGATGGACACTACCACATCAACCCAATGAAATGAAGGTAAGATGGGGTACAATAGTTTTAGCATTACAAAAAGGAAATCTAATTAAGAACTGATGAGTATAGTATTTGGCACTGCTTCATCAACACAATAAGATATTAAGATGAGAGTGGAATGAAGGTGAGGTATTTAGCATTAATCAATATTTATTGGGCCTATGGATGATGTTAGCACCTGGCCCAGGTTGCTTGGTTTTCTAGTTTGTTGAATTTGGAGAATGGAGTTAATTAAGCTAGATAAAAAGTATGGCATTTTATCTCATTTGTTGGTTGTATGTATATCAGGTTGGTGTATTGAGTCAGCTGAGGCATCCCAATCTTGTGAAACTTAGTGGATCCTGCCTGGTGGTTTTTGCGCTCATCTATGAGTGTCTTCCCAACGGAAGCCTTGAAGATAGATTGAGCATGAGGGACAACACTCCTCCATTATTATGGCAAACTCGAATACGCATCACCACAGAGTTGTGCTCTGTCCTTGTCTATCTTCACTCCGCTAAACCTCACAGCATCGTACATGGCGATTTGAAACCCTCCAACATCCTCCTTGATGCCAACTTTGTGAGTAAACTAAGTGACTTTCGAATCTGCCGTATGTTAGGCTATGATAAAAGTTCAATTAGCAACAACACAACACTGTCTCATATAACTATCCCGAAGGGCCTTTCGCATACATAGATCCTGAGTTTCTTGAAACAGGAGTGCTTACTTTGAAGTTTGATGTTTATTCCTTTGGAATCATATTACTGCAACTGTTGACTGGGAGACCACCCTTCTTGATATCAAATGAAGTGAAATCTGCCCTGCATGCCGGCAATTTGAAAGCTCTCTTGGATCCTTTGGCTGGAGACTGGCCGATTGTGGTTGCTCAAAAGTTGGCTCGCTTGGGATTGAGATATTGTGACCGGAACCGAAGGAGCCGGCCAGACCTTGGGTTAGAAGTCTGGCAGGTACTTGAACCAATAAGGGCTTCATGTGCAACCTCATTTTCATCCCAGTTGGGTCCTAAAGATCATTAATATAGCCAACCACCTTCTTTGTACTCTTTGTATTTGTCAGCAAATGGCTTATCTATCCTTTGCTTTGACTTGAGGATGGGGCCGATATTGGAGTAATATATGCAGAGAGGCTGATGATGCAAAGTGGTAAAACTAGGAGGTTAGTTCAAGTCTTCTCAAAAGTGATATGGCTTTTAAAATTATTATTGGATTTGTGATCATTGACTGTTAAATTTTTGTCTAATGATAATTTTAAAAGTTACATTACTTTTTAAATAACCTAATGAAAACTTGAATCTTCTTTTTAGCATTACTCCCAAAATTGTGAGGAAGGACTTTGTGAAGGCCCAAATATATAATGCTAACAACTTGGGACTTTTGGTCAGGTTCCAACAAAAAGCACTTAATATATGGGTGCTTTGTAGTTGGAATTGCGACACCCTCAGCTTTGTGCCTGTCTAGTAATGTTTTATGTATTATTTTTATTTTTTTGAAGGTGATGTAACTTTTAAAATTATTATTTGATCAAAATTTAATAGTAATTTATTTTAAATTTAATGATAATTTTAAAAATTACATCATTAAACATAAAAGTTTTATATATATAGCATTAC
Organism: Betula pendula; assembly: GCA_900184695.1. Classification (NCBI taxonomy): domain Eukaryota; kingdom Viridiplantae; phylum Streptophyta; class Magnoliopsida; order Fagales; family Betulaceae; genus Betula; species Betula pendula. The sequence continues at coordinate 1,069,027 of FXXK01000028.1, read as the reverse complement.
TCGTGTTAGTGGCAGAGCCCCTCAAAGGCCAGAAGGGCTGTGGCCCTTGCAATTCAAAAAAAAAAAAAAAAAATTGATGCAGAGAGAATTCGTCTATCTCAAGAAGCTATGATTCTCATGTATTTTGTTGACTTTTCAAAATGGCCCCCACATAAAAGTGAAACAAATGTGAAAAAGGATGTTTTTATTTTAGAGACGTGATATACAACCGTCCAGATTGAATGAGATTAAAAAAAAAAATTATTTTTTTAATAAATAGGATCCACAAAAATACTGTTCATATGCCTGGACTGAATAACTATTCATTTAGCTCAGGCTTATGTTTATATTTACCCTGTGAATTAGAGATTGACTTGGGTAGAAAGTCAAAGACTGAATTTACTCTTCCAATTAAACCATATTGTAAAACGCAATGACTTTTTTCTTCCAATTTATGAAGGCTTACCGGTTTTTATTTCTCAATTAATTTTAGAAATCTCCTATCTTGTGTAGCTCAACTTGTAGTAGCTTGTTAGTTGTTTATGTCATAATGTGAACAAACTTATTCCCATTTTCACAACAAAATAGAAGATAAATTTTTTATAAATAATTTAGTTTTTTATATAGAAAGGAACATTATTGAGATATGATACTTAATGATTTTCATTATCTCAAAGAGCGTTAGCTGCAATTTTAGAAATTTTGTTTTTGTATTTTTGTTTGTTTTTGTATTAGTGTATACATGTCATTTTATTAATATATCAATCTTGATAAATATTTGTAAGTTTCACAGATATACTTTTTGTTACATATTTTTTTATAAAATAGTTCATTTTCATTTTAAATTGTGTTTTTCATATTTTACATATATATAGTGGAAAAATAATATGTAAAGAGAGAGAGAGAAAAAAAAAAGAAGGGTCCCTCCAAAGATCAATTTCTGGCTCCAACACTAACTCGTGCCCGACGCTTGTGTAGAATCTGCATGTGTTTCTTTTTTTTTTTTTTGAAGGGTTCTTTTGTTGTTCTTGATTTGCGAAATGTTTGCAAGTTATAATAATTTAATTTTTTTTTTCCTTTTTGTGAGTATAATTTAAATTTTTGAGATGTGGGAAATGTCTTTTTCTTTTGTTTTTCTTTACGAAATGTCTGTATATTAGGGCCTGTTTAGAATTGTAATTTTAAAAATAGTGATTTTAAAAAGTGCGATTTGAAATTGTGATTTTTGAAAACGCAGTTAAGCGTTTGGCAAAATCTCAGTTTGGCATTTAAAATCGTAATTTAGTATTTAAAATTTTGCGTTTTTAAAAAAGCACCTCTTTAGCTGCGATTTGAAAATAAAAAGCGTTTTCAAATTGCAATTTTTTAAAAATGCAGTTTTCAAATAATCTACTTTTTATAATTTGATTTAAAATTACACTTATTATTTACAAAAATCACAATTTCAAATGCACTCTTAATCTGATAAGTATGACGCAATGCGGCGAGTTTTATATTTGGACATTATCAGGCCAACAGAGAAATTGGTGATAAGATTTTCAGGTCATTGTCAAAGTATCAACCCGTGGTATACAGTGAGGTCCACGGTCCATTTCAGCGGCTGAATTGTACGTAGCTGGATTGATTTGATTTGGCAATTCGTCCAATATTTTCTGGGGCTTAAAATTTTGAAAAAAAATATAAAATCAGTGTTTATCTGATATTTAATAAGCTCCTCCAATATCAAAAAAACAAAATTCAGATGTCTCTAAGGTATTAAAAAGAAAATATTTCTTACAATCAAATTGTGTCTGCTAATTTAACAAATTTCATTAATATGTTACGGTAGACTCAACAAAATTGTGACATATATCTTATTTAATTTCTAAATTTTATAAAAAAACACACCCTTAGATTTTTCATGTCATATTATTAAGCTAACTAGTAACTAATAATCCCACGTCCGGCGTTACTCAACGTCAGCCAACAAGTACATTTGGCACGCGGCTTTCAAAATTCCCACTGTTTTGTGTTGATCTCGTAAGCTTCCCAGAACCAACAAATTAAATAAGGTATTTATCTATTTATCCAAAAAAATTTCAATACAATCAAAACTATTTTTTACTTTTATATCACATACATTAAAATACTGTAATGAACGAAAAAAATAAAAAGCAGAGGCCTTTTTTTTTTTGTTCTTTTTTTGTTTTTGCTAAAACAGTCAAACTCTTTTTCATCCCATGCCATACACTAGAACGACCTAATATAAAATTGAGTTCAATTTTTTTCAAATTAGTTTAGAGGAAATTTTTTTAAACCTACTTTAATAAATGCTAAATGTCTTATAATATGTTAAACAAAAATTTCCTTCAAATTAATTTGAAATAAATTTTTTCCAACCCATTTTAATAAATACCAAGTGTCTTCAAACATGTGAAAGATACGTGTTTTTAATGGTAAAACATGTGTCATCCAAAAGTTGATGTAGTTTTTAAAATTATCATTGAATTTGTGATAGATTATTATTAACTTTTGATCCAATGGTAATTTTAAAAGCCACATCAATTTTTGGTGGACAATAAGTTAAGAGCATTCTCATTTGGCTCTTTAAAGTGGAAATTTCTTTACTTTAGAGAGCCAAAATTCAATTTAGATCATTTTATTGTTTTCATCCGGCTTCACACGTTGAAAAAAAAAATAAAGAGCATGAAATAACTCGCTACTAAAATAATAAAATATTAATTTATCTCTCAAATCTTTTACTTTTTACAATTTTTTTATTTTTCCATTTTCTTTATTTCTTTTCTTCTCTTTCTGTTATAAAAGTACCAAACCTTTTTGCAGACCTTGCGAATTGTCGCAACGAGGGAGGAGCTTGATACGGATTCCAGGAAATGGGGTTGGGGGTAGTATAGTTCATGGAAAGAAAAATAAAACGAGAGAAAGTTGTGGTCGATGTTCATGATCATTTCAAAAACTTAAAAATTAATTTGATAAAAAAAGTACAAGAAAAAAGACAAATTTTTTAAATATATAACCATTAAAAAAATACAAATTTCCAAATATATGAATGTTGGAGAAAGAATTATTTTTTTTTTGAAATATTAAATTTAAATGAAAAAGTGAAAGTAAATTTTTAGTTTAGAGAGTCAGATAAATAGATAGTTAAAATAAGGAAAAATAATTTTATCCTCAAAATAGAGAGTAAATGTAAAGAGCCAGATAAAAATGTTTTAACATATTTATTTACTATTTTTTTAATATTCTTATCAACCATTAACTCTCATTCTACTAATTTATGAATCTGAATATTGAGTTTTGAGGAACTCAACCATATTAGAAAATACTTGGCATTCATTAAAGTGGGTTTGAAGAAATATATGTCTTTAACATGTTTGGTTTCTTCAAAACTCAATGTTTGAACCCCTAAATTAGTAAAAAAGAAGTTAAAGATTATTAAAAATGTTAATGAAAATATGTACTTTTTTTCATGTTGTTAGATGACACTAGATATTTATTAGAATAGGCAAAAAGAATAATTTGGAAGAAGAAGCCTGTTTGGCAAAAGATTTATTTTGCTTAGGGATTGTTGATTTTTTTATGTGATATAAAGTAGAATGAATGTTGTAAATTTTTTGTATTGAAAAATGAAATTTTTTGTTTTTTAATGAGTATTTTATTTGAATGATAATAAAAAAGTGTTTGATGTGATATAAAAAATAAAAATAAAATATATATGTATTTTTTATTTTTATTTNGTTAAAGATTATTAAAAATGTTAATGAAAATATGTACTTTTTTCATGCTGTTAGATGACACTAGATATTTATTAGAATAGGCAAAAAGAATAATTTGGAAGCCTGTTTGGCAAAGGATTTATTTTGCTTAGGGATTGTTGATTTTTTTATGTGATATAAAGTAGAATGAATGTTGTAAATTTTTTGTATTGAAAAGTGAAATTTTTTGTTTTTTAATGAGTATTTTATTTGAATGGTAATAAAAAAGTGTTTGATGTGATATAAAAAATAAAAAATAAAAAATTGTTAAAAAATAGTTAATGTGATATAAAAAATAAAATATATATGTATTTTTTTTTTTTTTTTTTTGGAGAAAATCAAAATTATAAACAGTAAGATTAAGTTGTTTGCCAAAGAGCCCCTCAATTTCTGTAGGTACAGAATTGCTCTTTGTACATATGCAATCCGCCAGAACCAGTGGGGTCAATGCCATTAATGCACTGACATACCCGGATGAGACGGGTGTTTTCTGATTCCTCTTTTTTTATTTTTCTGGACATAATTAATTTGGTTATTGTTATCTCTTCAGAAAGTGGAAAATGGTGTTATTAGTGTAAGTTTCAAATGGAGAAAGCTGAATGCGTTATTCAAAATGGAAGGGAACATCTAGTAGTGTTTCCGAATGAGGGTTTTGATGGCTGAGTTTTCAAGTACGCCTTGTCATGGCTGTGGTGACTTTGTGAGTCCCTTTTGTGGCTGCAATTTAGGCAACCACTTGATCGATCGATCGATCGATTATATCAGCTTTCTAAAGTACTGGAGTTCCAGGAATTAATTATGGCAAACAGGCATGATCAGACTTCAGAGGATCCGACGGCAGGCGTGACTCATGAGGATAATGATATTATTTTCGTTGCTGTTGGAAAAGATGTGAAAGAGTGCAAATCAATCCTGTTATGGGCGTTGCAGAACTCCGGAGGAAACAGGATTTGCATACTTCACGTTCATCAGCCTGCACAGTATATTCCATTTAGTAAGTCCCATATATATATATATATCACACAAACACCCAAGCTGCAAGTAGTGTCTGAATTATATGCATATATGAAAGTTGGAAGTTGTGACGGGATTCAGTTTTTTTATTTGTAGAAATTAGTTGGTTGACCTTATTTGTCGAACTCCAAATGTTTGCCTCTTGAAGGTCACTGTAAATTTACCGGGGAAAATAGATTCCAACTAGACTAGCTCGTGAAACTAATTGAAAAGGAATTTGGGAAAAAATTGGCTGCAGTTCAGGATACTTATGTAATTTAGGAAAACATTGCTCAATCTAACTTATTTATAGATTTTTGCTGGGCTTCTAAACCCGTGACCAGCTGGTAATATGATGAAAGAGAAATTCTAAGTTGAATTCTTTCAGCTGAAATTTATTTTTTCATTTTAATTAAGATTGATATAAAAGTAGATTAAGCACATCAGCTGAAAATGCTTGTAGAATGCAAAGCATTTCTCATTATAAAATGTGGTTAACAATCAATTACATTTTGGCTGGGCTTTTCTTGCTTAGATATTAGGAATTTATTTGATCTTTTATTTTTATTTTTTTATGGGCTTGCAGTGGGTGGAAAAGCACCAGCTAGCTCACTACAGGAAAATATTGTAAGGGAACACCATGAAACTGAGAGGCAAAAAATGCATAAGATCATGGATGAATATCTTCTCATCTGTCGCCAAATGGGGGTATAAATCCTTCTTTCTTTTTAGAACATTTTTTCTTGTTCGTTTTTTCTCAATTTTTTTTTCTTTTTTCTTTTTTTTTTTGGTTGTAAATAAACAGAAATCGTTAGAGTTAATTTGGTACACTGCATGTCCAATAAAGTTGACATAAAAGTTGGTGACAAGGTAAAAACTTGACAAAAATAAGCACCAATTCACACATTAGACCATGAAATGATAGGTGGTTTTTTCCATAAGCTCTAGATAATATATATGAGTACTAGTAATCATATTTTTTTACAATTCTGATATGGCAGTCTCAACCAACCATTAGATCAGTCATTATTAAATTAAAAAAGAAAAAATATATAAAGGGTGGTTGGGACTGTCACATTAACATTATGAGATAATTGTGGATAAAAATATGGTAAGTAGAATTATATACTCAACATATATTATACGTAATAGGGTGTTAGCATTCAATTAGGCTATCTAATAGTTCAAAACTTCCAAGACTGGTATTTGAAGTTCCAGTAAGTCCTTTTTGAGATGCTAGATTGGAACAATTGCTGAATTTCTATTTATTTTGGCATTGAAAATCTAGGCACGGGCTCAGAAACTAATAACTGAAACAAGCTGTATCGAGAAGGGAATTGTAGAGCTCATCTCTCAGAATGGGATCAAGAAGCTTGTCATGGGAGCAGCAGCAGAGAAGCAATATCGAAGGTGAAAACCACAAATATATATATAAACATTTCCATGTCACTTATAAAAATTTTAAAAATAAAATAAAAAATCTCCTATCTTAATCTAAATACATGTACATAAATTCACTCACAAAATAAATTAAGTCTTATTCCTCTACCTTCTTTGTCGTCTATCTCTGATTTTTCACACTTTCACATAAAGATTATTATTGGTGCATGCTATCAAATATGGTGCTTAATTTTCAATATGTTTCCTTGTTTGTTGAAATTATTGTTTTAATTTCTTATGTTGGTAATGATTAAGGACACGTTTGGTACGCGGAATGACTATTCCGAGAAATAACCTTTATTAAGAATTGAATAACTGGAATGGATTAGCTTTGGAATGGCCATTCCGATAGCCATGAGAAAATGTCTATTCTTTCAATTAAGAGAATAGCCATTCCTCTTAAATTTAAGAGAAATGGTTATTCTCTCAATTGAATGAATAATAATTTCCTCATAGTTATGAGAATAACTATTTCAAGACTAATCTATTTCACTAATTCCATTCTTAATAAAGACTATTCCAATGAATAGTCATTCTGCGTACCAAACATAATCTAAATACCTTATAGTTTTCGGGAGCTTGGTGCTTGTACCCTCACCTTTGGATTGAGATTGCTTAACTATTGCTCGACATTGCAGAAAAATGATGGACCTCAAGTCTAATAAAGCTAAATACGTGTGCGCACAAGCACCAGTCCCTTGTCGCATACAATTTATCTGCAAGGGCCACCTCATCTTCACCAGGTTTGTTTGACAGTTTTGTTAATTTACAATTTATTACTTTAATGATGATGTGCATATCAATATTGGAAAAATATATGGATTTCATAAAGATGTATATCCCTAAAGCAAAGCTTCTAAGCTTTTTAGAACTTTGTTGTTGATATGTATGTATAAAGAATGTTTGAAATTGTTGAAATACTATGACCTTCACCTTCACTTTAATTTTGATGATAGTGACTTATACTATACCTAACTCAACTCACTCTCTTCAATGGATTAGGATCGAAATTGTACATTCTAAAATTACGTTATTTCAGGTCGTTTCTTACATCAAATGGTTTGGAAAATGTCACTTATTAAAAATGCGACATTTTTATCAGATTCTTGCTCTCTATGTTGGAAAAGTCTTTTGGGAGGTTAATAGTTGTAGTTTTCAAGCCGTTCGATGCAAGAAACAGCACGAAATAACGTAATTTTATAACCAAAAATTTTTAAAGAAAAAAATTGTAGAAGATCATTATCCCTCTTCCATCAAGTATTCGAACTACACGGATAGTATAACAGCTATGCTTATCTCAACTATTCTTGTCATTAGTTTTACATTTTGAATTTGAGCTTGAACTGCTGATGTGAGCTATATTCTGTTGGAAATCAGTTATTGTCTTGATATTCTATTACTAATGCAAGAAATCAGTTATTGTCTTGATATCATATTACTAATGCAAGTAAGTACCATATCAAAATCAAAATAGGGAAGCAACCGAAACTGGACAACCTAACCCTGTGAGATCAATGTCTGTTACTTTGTTGCACGACAACACTGAAACTGGACAATCAAACTACTTGAGATCACGATCTGTTACAATGGGTACAATAGGGTACAATAGGGACAGAGGTGGAACCAACTTAGCCTTCTCGGAAATTCCAAAACCAGAAGGCACTGAAGAGCTTTCATCTCCAAAGAGCCGGTTCTTTACTCCAGGAGGGAGTTTTCATCTATGGGATTTACCAATTACGACTTCTCCAGATTTGGGTTCCTCTGCATATTCTTCCAAGGGAGTGGTTGATGAAACTCTGCCTTCATGGAATCTGCAGGGAAATGAGAATGGGTTAGAGTTTGGCACACTCTCTTTGCCTTCTGGTTATTCAAGAAGCTCTTCCAGTGTCAACGTCACATCTTCTTTACAGCCACCAATTCCGTCATTGATTTCTAGTCCAAGTCTAATGTCAACAAGCTCTTCTAGTGGAGCTCACAGTGTTGTGGTACGTGCTAAACATAATTTCTTTAGCATTATTAGAGTGTGTTTGGCATAGGATTTCATTATTGAAAGTGTGATTTTTAATCAAATTGCATAAAATATATAGTTTGGGAATGCACTTTTAAAAAATTCGATTTGAAAAAGTAAAAAAATCTGCATTTTGAACTCTCTAACAAGGGTGTGTTTTTAAAAACACACGATTTATAGGTTAAATTGTTATTTTACCAAATGTTTATCTGCATTTTTACATTGCGTTTTTTAAAAACGTTATTTTTAAATCGTAATTTTTTGATATGCAAACTCAAACAGACATAGTCTCAATTGATCAATGACTAAACGATTCGAGAAGGATTCAAAATTTAAAAACTTTCAATGCATATAGCAGGAGGGAAGTCTAGATAATATTCTGTACGAGCAACTTAGACAGGCGATGGCAGAGGCTGAAAAAGAGGCACTTAAGCGTCGGAAAGCAGAAAGAGAAATGATTGAAGCTATACGTTGGGTAATGCTTTTAGCAATCTAGAACTTCTTTTATGTTTTTTTTTTTTTTTCTCATTTATAAAGATATGGGCTTGATTTGGTTAAGTTTTTCAAAAAGACCTCTCACACAAATGTTATCAAACAGATTTGCAAAACAAATACCAAAACATTTCTCAAAAAAAACAAACAAACCACAGTACACAAACAACCTTCAAAAAAGTAAAATACAAAACATTTTTAAAAAAAGCTTCTCACGCCTCTATATAGGAGTTTTTATAAAAAACATATGCTAATTTTTTCTAATGTAGAGGCTGGCTTTGTTATTTATAAAAAAAAATGAAAAAGGGTTGAAGGTGACCTCCACATGTAGAGTCCGTCAATTTGTTTGTTGGTAGTGGTGACCGCCATGCAGAACTAGCAGCAACCATGCAAATCTTCATGCTGCCACCACCTATGTAGCAGCCTTGCGGTGGTGATCCATCTGGCGCCCCCACTGTAGTCGCAAGATCTGCATGGTAGCCACCATAAGGCCGCCAATTCTCTTTGACAACCACCGTTGTGGTTGCAAACAGATTTTATTGGCCGCCATTGTGGTGGCAGCCACCGCACGATTGTAGTAATTGTAGTGGCTATCAGAGCTACATGGGGCCCCCCAAATCTATTTGACGACCATCAAAGTAGTTTTTAATCCATTTGCCGACCTTATAGTGGCTATTGTATATGCATAGTGGCCATCGAGAGGCTATTGAATTTGTCAGACAGTCTCCGCAGGGTAGTCAGATTTGTCTCTACTGTATATGCATAGTGGCCATCGAGAGGCTATTGAATTTGTCGGACAGTCCCCACGGGGTAATCAGATTTGTCTTGTGGCCTTTATAAACGTGGTAACCACCTTTGGAGGCTTGCTCTATAGAGTAAAAAACATTTTCACTTTTTTTTTTTTGGTTTATTTTACTTTTTGAAAACAATTATCAAGTTTTTGCTTTTCAAAAATACTTATTAATTTAACAAAAAAAATTCTTTTGTGGATTCCACATATAACACTATTTTATTTTCAAATGTGGCATCACCAAAATAATTGTCCAGTACCACTTTTTTCAAAACTCAAATGGCTCGTATGTCAATACTTTTTAGGACAACTTTTCACTTTTTATTAAAAAAATGAAAGTATTAACAAACAACTTAACACACAAAATACTCGTAAAAAACTTAAAACTACTTTCATCTTTATTACATTAAAACTAAAAAGCAAAAAAGCACTCTTTAAAATATTTTACCAAACCAACCCAAAACACTTCTCTAATTTTTATCCTTTTTAAATTTTTAATACCTAACCTAAATGTTGTAGATAAATATAAACTCGTGAAAGAAAGATTTATACTTGCTACATAGTAGAGTGTTTTAAACATTGCAAACTTTGTACTTGACTACCATCGACACTAAGGCTCAATTTGTTTCGATGTAAAATGTTTTCATTGGAAAATATTTTTAAGGAAATTATTTTTCAAGAAACTTTTTTCCATAGAAAACATTTATATTTTTTGGTGTTTGGCGCGTACGGAAAATTACAAATATCTTTTATATTTTCATTTCATCATATTAACCTAAAAATCAATTTCTATTCACAAAAATATATTAATATTTTTTTTTAAAAAAAAAATTAATCTAAAAATTTGAATTCTAGCGAAGTCATGATAGGGTTTTGACAAGGTCACAGCGGGTCACGACGGTGTCCCGGCGAGGTGACAACAGTGTCTCATCGGGTTCTCAGCGAGGTCACAGCGGTGTCTGGCAGGGTCATGGCGTAGTCTTGGCGGTATTCTAACAATTTGAGAATGAAAAGCTCAAATTCGAAAAATGATTTACGGTTTTTTATTTTTTGTTTTTTTTTAAAAAAAAATCATTTTATGGAAATTAAAGAAGTTTTTAGGTCAAACAAAAAATGTTTTTTGTTAACTATTATTTTCAGTCGCATCAAACACCGAAAAATACAAAAAAATATTTTTCAAAAATCGTTTTACACCGAAACAAACGAAGCATAAGCTTGAAAAAAAATACCAAATTTAAACTTTTAAAGGTCCAAAATCTTATGCAAATTGCAAATAATCCAATCAACAGGCCAAAGAAGAGTTGAAGCAAAGATTAGAAATTGAGGAAGCACTAGTGAAGCAGAAAGAAGAACTTGAAAAGGGGAACAATCAGAGAGATCAACTCATGGAAGAACTCCGAATTTCTCAAGAACGGGAAACATCACTAAAATCCCAAATTGTAGAGTTACACAAAGAGAGGGATGAGTTGCAAATGGAGTGTGATAGTGCAGTGAAGAAAGCTAGAGCACTGGGAAGAAAACAAGGGGAGGCCTCAAGTAGAGAGATGCCTGATAATGAGTTCTTGCTCTCTGAGATTGAAGAAGCTACTCTATGGTTTGATGAATCCCTTAAAATTGGAGAAGGAGGATATGGGAACATTTATAAAGGCCTCCTCCGTCAAACTAAGGTTGCTATAAAATTGCTAAAATCTCATGATGCACACGGCACCTCACAATTCCAAACGGAGGTTCGTGTATTGAGTGAGTTAAGGCATCCCAATCTTGTGAAACTTATAGGATCTTGCGCGGAAGTTTTTGCGCTCATCTATGAGTATCTTCCTAATGGAAGCCTTGAAGATCGACTCAATTGCAAGGACAACAGTCCTCCATTATCATGGCAAACTCGAATACGCATCGCCACAGAGTTGTGCTCTGTCCTTGTCTATCTTCACTCCGCTAAGCCTCACAACATCGTACATGGTGATTTGAAACCCTCAAACATCCTCCTTGATGCCAACTTTGTGAGTAAACTTAGTGACTTTGGAATCTGCCGTATGTTGTTCCCTAATGCAAGTTCAGGCAACAACACAACACTGTGTCATATAACTATCCCAAAGGGCACTCCGGCCTACATAGATCCTGACTTCTTTGAAACAGCAATGCTTACTTTGAAGTCTGATGTTTACTCGTTTGGAATCATATTATTGCAACTGTTGACTGGGAGACCACCCTTCTTGATATCAAATGAAGTGAAATCTGCTGTGCATGCTGGCAATTTGAAAGCTCTCTTGGATCCTTTGGCTGGAGACTGGCCAATTGTGGTTGCTCAAAAGTTGGCTAGCTTGGGATTGAGATGTTCTGACCGGAACCGAAAGAGCCGGCCGGACCTTGGGTCAGAAGTTTGGAACGTACTTGAACCAATGAGGGCTTCATGTGCAGCCTTATTTTCATCTCAGCTAGGTTCGGAAGATCATTAATATTGCTAACCACCCTTGTAGTTTTATTTATTTATTTATTTGTATTGATTAAATCACCACTTATTTCAGCTAACTACCTTCTTAGTCTTTGTATTTGTTAACAGATTTATTCCGTACAATTAAATTATGTTTACTAACTTAACAAATTCTATTAGGGTACTACTCTTTACCTAATAAAATTACAACATGTATCCTATTTAATTCCTGAGTTTTAAAAGACACCTTGATTTTCCATGTCATGTTATTAAGCTAACTAATCATCCCAAAATTAACTACGACGCTTCCAAAATTTTCACCGTTTTGTGCTAACCTCGTAAGCTTCCCAAAACCAACAAATTAATTAAGGAATTTATCTATTTACACAAAATTTTATCAAATCAATCAAAACTAATTTTCGCTTTCATATCACGTCTTCAAAGAAAAAAAAAAAAAGCATATAGCATGTTTGGCATTTTTAATTGGTTAAATCCGTTACACCCCATGTGGTTTAAAGACTTTATTTTTAGCCACTTTAATTTTACTTTGTATCATATATGATACCTTCGTCTATTTTTCGTTTAAATATTTAACGGAACTCCATGTGTTAGTATTAACACATTAACACGTGACTACGCTTAATAAAAATAAAAATCAAAATAAATATTAAAATAAAAAAACTTAAAATATTAAAAATAAAAATAAAAAAAAATTGGAGGGAGTGGCTTGAGCGAACCCCATTTTCCTGTTTGGCAACCACCCTATGGTTCATGGGGTTGGTTCGGTCACCCCCATTTGCCCAAAGGGAGTGGAACCACCCCTCCTTTTTTTTCTTTTTTTCTTTTTTCAATTTTTTTTAAGTTTTTATTTAATTTTTTAATTTTTTTTAATTTTTCTTTTCAATTTTTTTTAAGGCGTAGCCACATATCAGTGTTTTGGACAGAAGATGGATGAAGGTATCATCTCCGTCTTTCGCCAAAATAGAGCTACCATCTATGATAAAAAGTGAAACTGAAGTGACTAAAAATAAAGTCGTTAAACCACATAGAGCAAAAACATATTTACCCCCTTTTTTTTCCATCTCTTTCTTTTCTACTCAAAATGTCAAACTATTTTTCTTCGCAAACGGACCAGTACAGGAGCAAAAACGTATTTACCCTTTTTTTTTCTCATCTCTTTCTTTTACTAAAATTGTCAAACTATTTTCTTCGCAAATTAAACGACCCCAATACAAGGGCAAAAACGTATTTACCCCTTCTTTTTTTCCTATCTCTTTCTTTTCTACTCAAAATGTCAAACTATTTTTCTTTGCAAACGACCCAGTACAGCATTTTTCATTGTACATATGCAATCCGCCAGATCCCGTGGGGCCAATGCCATTTGTGCACCGAAAGGCCCTGACGAGACTGGTTTTTTGTGCNTGATTCCTCTTTTTTATTTTTCTGGAAATTAGATTATTGTTTTCTCTTCAGAAAGTCGAAAGTGGTGTTATTAGTGTAAGTTTGAAATATATGGAAACGCCGAATGCATTAGTGTGAGGTGTTATGAATAAGTTTCCAAATGGAAGGGAAATCTAGTAGTGTTTCCGAATGAGGGTTTTGATGGCTGAGTTTTCCAGTACGTCTTGCCATGGCTGTGGTGACTTTGTGAGTACCTTTGTGGCTGCAATTTACGCAACCAGTTGATCAATCGATCGATTATATCAACTTTCTAAAGTATTGGAGTTCCAGGAATTAATTATGGCAAACAGGCATCAGACTTCAGAGGATCCAACGGCAGGCGTGACTCATGAGGATAATAATGGGGGTGTTTGGCAAAGAATTGGATTTTTGTTGGGGGATTATTGATTTTTGATGTGATATAAAATAAAATAAAAGTTGTAAATATTTTCTATGGAAAAGTGAAATTTTTTATTTTTTAATGAGTATTTTATTTAAATAGTAATAAAAAGTATTTAATGTGAAATAAAAAGTGAAAAAAAAAGAAGTTGTGAAAAAGTGGTTAATGTAATATAAAAAGTAGGAATTTTTTTTTGAGAGAAAATCAAAATCTTTAAATAGTAAAATCTAGTCTTTGCCCAACAGGCCCAATGATCTGATATACGTTGCTGTTGGAAAAGACATGAAAGAGTGCAAATCAATCCTGTTATGGCCATTGCAAATCTCCGGAGGAAAGAGGATTTGCATACTTCACGTTCATCAGCCTGCACAGTATATTCCATTTATAAAGTCCCATTTTTTTATATATATATATATGTATGTATGTATAGTAGTACATGTCATTAAAACACACAAACACTCAAGCAAGTAATGTCCAAATGTATATAGAGTAATGCTACATATTCAATTTTTTTGTCTAACTTTATTTATGGACCAAGATGGGCCCCATATACAAAGTTTTTTAAAGAGTTTTATTTTGTATTTGTCGGGTTCATCTTTGTCCACATATACAAAGTTGGATGGTGTTGGACAAGAAAGTTGAATATGTAGCATTTCTCATGTTTATATGCATAGGAAAGTTGCAAGTTGTGACGGGATTCAGATTTTTATTTGTAGAAATTGATTTATAACTTTTCAACATTTTTTGTTAATGTGGTATGCTCAATCCACTTAAAGATCAATCTTAATTAAAAAAAAAAAAATTAAAAGTAGACTGAGCATGTCACGTCAATAAAAAATTGTAGAAGAATGGAAAATAACATTTCTTGTAATGGTCTCCAAATAGTAACTCAATCGGTTGGGAATCACGCCTTATGAAGTGGTGGTCACTAGCTCGAATCTCCCTACCCCTTTTTCCCTCACTTTGTGTGAACATGTTCAAAAAAAAAAAAAAATTCTCGTAATAAAATATGGCTAACGATCAATATTTCATTTTGGTTTGGCTTTTCTCGCTATTATATTAGCTAGGAATTCATTTGGTTTTTTTGTTTGGTTTGCAGTGGGTGGAAAAGCTCCGGCTAGCTCACTGAAGGAAGAGATTGTAAGGGAACACCATGAAACTGAGAGGCAAAAAATGCATGAGATGATGGATGTATATCTTCTCATCTATCGCCAAATGGGGGTATAAATCCTTCTTTCTTTCTTTTTTAATTAGAACATTTTTCTTGTTAGTTTTTTATCTTCCTTTTTTTTATTATTTTTTATGTAAATAAACAGAAATCGTTAAAGCTAATTTGGTAGCCTGCATGTCCAATAAAGTTGACATAAAATTTGGTGACAAGTTAAAAACTTGACAAAAATAAGCACCAATTCACATGTTAGATCCAATGAAATTAATAATAGGGTGGTTTTTCCTTAAGCTCTAGATAATATATATTATAATTTATACGTAATAGGGTTTAAGTGTTCAATTAGGTTATCTAATAGTTTGAAACTTCCAAGTTTGGCATTTGATAGTTTTAAGTTCCGGTGAGATGCTGGATTGGAACAATTGCTGAATTTATGATATATTTTGGCATTGTGCATGGTTTATCAAAATCTAGGCACAGGCTCAGAAGCTGATAACTGAAACGGGCTGTATGAAGAAGGGAATTGTAGAACTCGTCTCTCAGAATGGGATCAGTAAGCTTGTCATGGGAGCGCCATTAGATAAGCAATATCGAAAGTAAAAACCTTATATATATATATATATATATATATATATATATATATATATTATATATATAAAAAGACTTTTTCATTTCATCCAAAGGTGGGGTGGGGGGGGTTCCATCTCATAAAAAATAAAAGTAAAATAAAAAATAAAAGAAAAAGCTTTCTGCTTGAGGAAAGCAACTCACATCATAAGGAAACAAATCAAACACTTGTTGTGCGTGTGCAGTAAGGAGAAATCTCACCTGTCAAGTGTGAACAGCAAGCACCAAATTTCCATTTACAACTTCAAATCAAACCACAATTTCACCACTAGAATTGAGTAATGTGTTTCCCATTCGTGTATATAAAATAAGAACCTATTGTAATCGAAATACATGTGCAGAAATTCACTCACAGAATAAAGTCTTATTCTTCTACCTTCTTTGTCGTCTATCTCAAAGAAGTGTATCCCTTCTACCTCCTTTGCTTAACTACTGCTTGACATTGCAGAAAAATAGACCTCAAGTCTAATAAAGCTAGATATGTGCGCGAACAAGCATCAGTCTCCTGTCACATACAATTTATCTGCAAGGGCCACCTCATCTTCACCAGGTTTGTTTGACCGTTTTTGTTGATTACACTTAAATGATGATCATATGCATACACATACTGGAAAAATATATCCCTGAAGCCAGAAGCTAGCTTCTAGGCTTTTTACAACTTAATTTATTATTGACTGTTACTTAGTTGCGCGTTAATAGGGACAGCCCCGAAACTGAACAATCAAACTACTTGAGATCACGATCAGTTACACTGGGGGAAAGCAGTGGTAGGAGCTTCTCGGATATTCTTATACCAGAAAGCACTGAAGAGCTTTCATCTCCAAAGAGCAGGTTGGATGCAGAAGGGAGTACTTCTCCGGATTTAGGTTGCTCTGCATACTCTGCAGCCAAGAGTGTGGTTGATGTAACTCTGACTTGATGGAATGGGTTAGAGTTTACCACACGATCTGTGGACGTCGCATCTTCTTTACTGCCACAAATTCCGTCACTGGTTTCTAGTCCAAGTCCCATGTCGACATGCTCCTCTAGTGCAGCTCACGGTGTTGTGGTATGTGTAAAACATTCGTGTGTGTCAGTGTGTGTGTATATATGAAGCATGTGGGTGTTCCAAGTTTTAAGTTTAAATTTTGGGATTTTCAATTGATCAATGACTAAATACTTTAACATAAACAATATGAGAAGGATTCAAAATTTAATTAACTTTCAATGCATCCTTGCAGGAGGGAAATCTAGATAATACTCTGTACGAGCAACTTAAACAGGCGATGGCAGAGGCTGAAAAAGAGGCACTCAAGCGTCGGAAAGCAGAAAGAGACATGATTGAGGCTATACGTAGGGTAATGCTTTTTCCATTTATAAAGATATGGGCCTGATTTGGTAAAGATTTCAAGAACACCTCTCACACAAATGTTATCAAACAGATTTTCAAGAATAATTACCAATTTAGCGAACAATAATGACGAGTTGAATTTAAGATTTGAGTATAGAATTAGTTCAATGATGTATTTTGTGAGTTTGCTTAAAATTTTAGAGAAAAATTAGAAATGAAGAGTTGAATGTGAATACTCTAAAGCTCGATAAATCATGTGTTGACGATGCACAAATCTCCTATCATTACTCGAGGCAATCTTGAGATATAATGGGAAACAGCTAGTGTTTCTCCCATCAAAAGGGAGTAAAAATTAGTCATTATTTTTTTAATAATTGTTGACTCAATGGCTAATTTTTAAATTAAGCTTAAATGTTGTAAAAAAAATACTATAACACTTATGCTGTAATTTTTTAAGGGTTCAAATCTTATTATTATATTATCGAGTTATATAACAATTTACAAAATAACATTACTCTTAAAAAAAAAAAAAAAAAAAAAAAAAAGAAAAAAAAAAGCTATATCAACACATTAAAATAAAATAAGGATAAGAAAGGAATGCCCTTATTTAGCATTACTCTTTACCTGCGTTTTATGGGTAATCACTTGCGTATTGATTCTAAAAGAATAATGGGCTGGAGTGTAAAAGAATAATCACAAAGCACAAAAAAGTCAATTTAATATTACGCAGTCCCTTGTAAAGCACTAAAATTTAATATTACGCAACCTTCAAATTTAATGGGCTGGAGCTGATGAATTTTGTATAATGAAATTCAATGATCCAAAAATAAAAATAAAAATTTGTGCAAGTGTTTTAGAGTATTTTTATTCGGTTTTTTATTTTTATTTTTTATTTTGAGAATAAAACTATTTTTTTTTACTTTAATTATTTAATTTTTCTAATCATTTATATCCCCGTATAATAGAAATATATTTTTACATTTTTACTTAAATATAATATTTAAAAAAATGAAAAAGTGAAAGAAAATTAAGAAAAAAAAATTAATAGAAAAAAATTAATATTTTATCAATTTAAAAAATAGTAGGGAGCCTCCATTCTTTTTTATTCAAACTAAAAAACTGAATAAAAAAATGCTCTAAGAAGCATTTAGGAAGAGGTTTTAGAGTGAAACGTCATGAACAGAAACGTGAAGAAGCATGAAAGTCCGAAAGAAGTGATGGGCCTGTGAAGCGTAAGGCTCGAATGGATCACGCGTCGGACGAGGCACGAATGTCAAGACTTACGTGGCATTACGTGAGGTAATCTTGAGATATAATGGAAGACAATTGGCGTGAATGTACGAAAGAGACGGAGAATTCAAGGAAGCTGCGTTTTATGTGTAATCTCACTTGCGTTTTGATTGTAGAATGGGCTGGAGAGTAATTTTACACGTCGCGCTCCCCAAAATTTCAAAATATCTGATCCCTCAAACCACTTCCCTCCATCTTCATCTTTAAATCCACTCAAAACCCCTCCTCTTCTCTTCCACTGCACAAAAGGATCCCACAAGAACTCGTCTTCCCCTTTTACCCAAACAACCGCCTTATATCTTCCATGGAAGGATCTACCGACGAGGCGGCGCTGCAGATCGAGGCTCAGCCAGAGCGGTCGACGCCATGGCCAACTGCCCCATCATCAACTGTATCTTCTGCTATTTGTTCTTCATCCTCCTACCACATCGTTTTCTCTGAGGAAAATGAGCATGAAGACATAGAGTGTTATGTGATTAAGATATCTGAGGACCGTCCTCCACGAACGCTCTTTCCGCTTTGTCAATGGCGAGTTCAAAATCCCTATACCTGGACAGTCCTAGGCAACCAGCTGTATTCTGTTGGTGGCTGGCGTCCCGTTCGCGATCTGTGGACACTGGACGTTACACGTCCCCTTGAGGGCTGGAATTCTGGTCCTCCAATGCTTTGTCCCAGATTGGAATCTTGTCGCACCTTGGCCCTGGACGGTAATTTGTTTGTTTTTAGTGGTTGTGATCCATCTTCGCAGCACTGGGGCGAGTTTTTTGATCCCGAGAGTCTAAGCTGGAATGCCTTACCCGATCCTCCATCTCGTTTAGACGGAGATTTGGATGAAATGATTTGTGTGGCTCGGGAAGATTCAAACACGATTCTTGTAGGTTCAAGTGTTTCTAAGGCACTTAACTTTATCTTCTATACTTATAATGTGGTAACTCGTCGATGGGCGACACTGCATCTGGAGAGACAGATGAATTCTATTGTCCATTTGCAAGGATGGAAGGCTGTAGCCGCGGGTAATAGTTTGTATTGGATTACTCATGAGAGGGGCAAAATTACCTTGCTTGCCTACAATTTAGATCGGGATATGTGGCTTGAGGGGCGGTTTGACTGGCTTTTGGTGCGGGGAAAATATTGGGGAAACGGGCATGGATTTTATAATTCTGGTGAACACCTGGTCCATCTAGGAAATCGGAGGTTCTGCGCGCTCGTGGAGTATAAATCTAAGTCTGACCTTGACTTCATGTACTTTTACCGGGTCGTAATAGATGTCGGTCATAATTTCGTTAGGAAGAGATTGAATATATCTGTTGTGTCCACCCAAAAATTTAAGACGGCTAGCGGCAGTTCAATTAACACTTGCCATTTACTGTAAGTTTATTGTCTTCTCTCGATATCCCTTTTATTTACCACTCATTTAAGCATTAATTTGCAACTATTGGATCTTTTTACACAAAAGCTAAGGGTGTCATTATCTAGTCTATAACAGAGAATATGTGAGAAATCAGTAAAATTAGTTTCAGTTGGAGTTTTGGAGCTTTTCTGTATTCCCCATTTGGAGATTTTCAGTTGGCAATATATACTTTTGCCTTGTTTGCAACTTATGATAGTGTAGTTTGTTTGCCTAAGTTGTTTTTAACAGCTTTGTTCAAGTATTTTAGCTGGGCGTCAAGATAATTTTTTTAAACTATTATATACTATGATGTTCTGTCGTATTCATCACTGATTTCTTGGTTAAATTCTTTATTAGCTGATGTAAGATTGCTCTATATTATTTAAATTCTTTAGCTGTTGTAAGATTGCTCCTTTTGGATGCAGGCGGATAGCACATGACCAATCTTCTCATGTGACTCCTAGTCGAAGTACACGTGATATGGAAATTCAGAACAATGATGGGGAAGAATCAGTTGAGGAGGAAGTCATTCATGAACTGTCAACACGCATGGAGACTGTGAAAAGGCAGCTTGATGAAATTGAAGGCGGTCTCCCAAGAAAGATGGACTCTCTGAAATGGCAGCTTGATGAAACTGAAGGCGGTCTCCCAAGAAATATGGACTCTGTGAAAAAGCAGCTTGATGAAATTGAACGCAGTCTCCAAAGAGAGATTGGCTCTGTGAAAAAGAGCCTTGATGAAATTCAACGGGGCCCTAGAACTAAAGACATGAGGAAGAGAGAGCATGGTGATGAAATGGGAGGATGCAGCAAGTTTCAAGAGGGTGAGAGGAGTGACAAAGATGAATATCGACATTCAGAAAAACAGTTGGATAATGTCAATGATAAGGAGGATGATGGTGTGAAGAATAGGTATGAAAATCTGGATGATCACCACAGCAAGAGAAGGAAAGATGAGGAACATCTGAGGAGAGACCATGATGACAAAGAAGAAATCTTGCACGGCCACATGTAAAGTTCCAGTCCATGATGGATTGTCTAAGTTTCCTTTAATTTCTTCTCTTGATTGTATAGAATTGACTGACATTTTTTGTGCTGCACGCTGTGGGATGGTCTTATGCACACTGTTTTAGCTAGAATTCTTCAAAACGCCTTGGTCTTTTCATCACATGCAGAGATATCTTGCACCTGAACAACCAGCGAAGGCAAAATTGTGTGTCATAACCTCTTTTTTAAAAGCAGAGGTATCAAAGTATAATGGCTAAAGCACATAATGATATCTAGACAAGGGCGTTCGTTAACGTTTTAAGATTCACTTGTAGTGCATGCCTTGTCAACAGCACAAACAATCGCCAATAACTCCTCAGCACAAATAATCTTTGGTGATTTTACCTCCTCAGTTACCAAAGTTCACTCCAACTGTACAACAACTCCAATCTTCTTCTGACATGTCAGCATATTACCAATACTTATAAGAGCAATGCTAGTGGGCGGACATGTGTATGCTTAGTCTCCCAAAAATTTTAAAATTGTCTTTAAAATTTATGATTTTTTATGAAATCTCTCTCCAAAACTAAATTTTTACCTCCCAATTTTTATTTTTTAAATTTTGTCCTCCCACCCTTAAATGTCTGGTTCTGTCCCCTAGCTAGTTGTACAACCAAATTGTTCAACTTTGTCCAATTTCTTTCATGTTAGATTTTATTTATTTATTTATTTTTATTTTTTTATAACATGAAGGAAGTTGGACCAAGTTAGACAACTTTTTTTTTTTTTTAATTAAAAGGATTGGAGGGGGAGGCAACGTAGCTGTCCTACCTGGGCGTGACCATAGTAGCACCAATCCGCGGGGTGCCGCTCAGGAGGGACCTACGGAGGGAACCGCAGGCGTACCCTCAAGACCGACCGAGCCATAGCTTAATTCCCGCCCCACCAGGGCACTAGCGACACGCAACCCCCATGACAGGTTTCCAAGAGGTTACCCAAGGATTCCCATTTCGGGAGTCGAACTTGGGACCTCTTGGTTCCGATTCTTCATAGGCAATTACTTGCCACTAGACTACCACCCTTGGTGGTCAAGTTAGACAACTTGATTGTACAATTGCTCTACTTATAATCACCAGAAAATTCGAATCATCTTGAGAATTCAATTGTCGTAGAACACTGAGTGGACCATTCAAATTCTGCAAAATTATTTATTTTAGTCCACAAAAACATATACACGTCCTCTTATCACTCTAGCTCCCTGCCAATCCACACATGTCCTTATGAGGGTGGTTCGGACACCAATTCTCCTTTGTTAAATGAGGAGGTAACCGAACCACCCTCATAACCATTTTGAGATAGTCAAACCACCCCTTAATACACATTGGTGGTTTGGCCAAGGGGGTGGCCTTGTTTTTTCTTTTCTTTTTATAGTTTTTTTTTAATAAAACAATTCTAAGCTTTTTTTTTTAAATTATACATAAGCATGCGTCAATTTTTAAGGGTGACATGTGGGCTTATGTTAATTTTTTAAACGGAAGATGGACGGATGTACAATTTTCGTCTTTAACCACAATTGAGGCACCATCTACAATAGAAAACGATTCCAAAATAATAAAAAATAAAGTCGTTAAATCACATAAGGCAAAAAGGTATTTAACCCTTCTTCTAATTCCAATGATTTGTCAATTGCACAAATCAATTTATTGTCTTAAACAGGCTCCAAGAGCCTGGTTTAGACGGTTTTCTCATGCACTCTTCGATATTGGATTTATTGGTTCACAGATTGACCCTTCTCTCTTTGTGTATCATACGAAGCATACTCATATGTTTCTATTGTTGGATGTCGATGATATATTCGTTACAAGTAATGATGAGGCCACTATTGCTCGTTTGATTGACATGCTCAAAATTTGACTTCGCAATGAAGACCTCGGCCCCTAGGATATTTCTTGGGTATACAAGCTGTTTCTGATTCTCATGGCCTTCACTTACGACAATCGAAGTATGTTGTGGATTTATTGAATCGTGTTCAAATGGCATAATCTAAACCTTACAAAGCTCCGTGTATTTCTGAGACAAAGATGTCGAAATATTCTGGTGAGGCATGCTTTCTAATCCTGCGGAGTACCTAAGTGTCGTTGGGGGCATTACAGTATGTCACAACTCGACTTAATCTCGAATACTTAGGTTACATTTGATACGTGAAATTATTATTCGTTAAAAAAAATTATTATAAATTGAAGAATGTGAAATAAATTAGTTTTGTAATATTCATTTTTTTTCATAGTCATTCAATCAATTTTAAAAAATAGCCATTCTCTCGTAGAGAAAATTGTTATTTCAAATATTAAATCATATGTACACTTTAACACTAAAATTATTTTATTTCACTTATTTATTTTTAATAAAAGTTATTACTTTTTTCTCATGGAATAGCCATTTCGCATATCAAATATATCTTTAATGAATCAATTGTGTCAACACATGCATGACCCCACTCAGCTCATTGGACAACAGCCAAAATAGTTCTTAGGTGTCTTGAATCAATTGATTATGGCTTACATTATACAAATATCCTATTGCTATTCATGCTTATTTTATTCGGATTACAAAGGCAATCCAAATGTCATGCGTTCTACCAGTGGATTTGGAAATTTTTTGGGTCCAATTAAACTTGATTTTTGGTTTGCCAAAGAAGAAATTAAAGTGTGGTTGCACGATCAAGCACCGAGGCATAATACCAATCAATGGTGTTGAGTTTTAGATACTGGCTCATTTGGTAATTAAAACAATGGGTTGTAACTCTTTAAACACTTTGGGTGTGAAATTTTTTTGTATTATATTGTATTGTTTTAAAAATTCTGAATACCAAGAATTTTTTTTTTTTAAATTTATGTTCGGATGATTTAAAGAATAGAAAACAAAATTAGAAAAAAAAATGTTTGGGAAGGTAAATTAAATTGAATAACTAGGAAAAAGTAAAACTATTTTTTTTAAAAAAAAAAAAATCTCTAAATTCTAAAAAAACAAAAACTGAAAAAATAAGAATAAAAATTGGAGTGATTCGAAAACATCCCTAGGGGTGACCTGATAGTGGCCGATCCACCCTCCATTGTTGTTTGGGGTGGCTTGGCCACTCTCAAACCTCCAAGGACGTAAGGGTGGTCATTTTTTGGGTTAATTTTGTTTTAATTGCTTTTTTCTTTTTGTTTTTTAATTTTGGTTTTTTTTTGTTTTTTGTTTTTTTTTTTAAGTTGGGTATAAAAATTTGAGTTGGTATACCCAAACATATATTTAGAAAATAAAATAATTTTTTTTAAAAAAAAAACATGGTTACCCAAACAGGAGTACGGAAAAATAAAAATAAATAAATCTGTCCGTATCCCCTCGATGTGAGGAAAACAAGCCCCAAGTGTTTTGGTATAAAGTTAGGTTTTGGAATTGGAAGTTTTTACGCTGGGCCTCACCGTGCGGTATTTCCCGCTTTTTCTTCCGAGTACAACGCAGTGAGATAACCAAGATACCGTGCCCGCCAAGTAAATACTACCAGTCGACCACACTCTCCTCTAAATCCCAGCCGTGCGATCAAAACCTCACACTGATTTGTTTTTTGTTTCTTAAGCTTAAATAGTTTCGCTCAGTCTGAAGCTTGGCCGCAGTTGGATTTCCCAAACGCCTGTAGCCACAACACAAGCGATAGCTAGGGTTTTTAGACGGTCTTCTTCAGCTCCATCAGAACAGATAAGGTATCACCCCCAGATTCCTCGTTTGTTTACCTCCGCGCTGTCACCTCCGTCACAGTCTTCAACCTCCTCAAACACGGGGGTTTTTATTTTTATTTATTTTTTGTTACCTTATCATCCTCTCTACTCATTCCCTCACTATTTTCACGCCCAAACCCTTACTATTTACCTTTTTTGCCATCACATCACTGACCGCACCACCCTGAATAGCTTCCGATAAGTTTTTCTTATTTTGTTTTTAGATTTTGATGCACAAGTTTTTCATTGAATCTGATTTTCGCGCCCTTGAAGCCTGATATATTTACGTTTCTGCCATGACTTTGGCGCGAGGTTTTATAATTAAGGTTTTGCTTTGCTTTGCAGCGTCTTCAATGGCGAAAGCTTCAGCCGGAGCTACGAACCGGTACACCAAGATAGGGGTACGAATCGTGGTTGCTGGGGACCGTGGCACTGGGAAATCGAGCCTGATTGCAATGGCAGCGGCCGAGAACTTCCCGACAAATTTGCCGCCGGTGTTGCCGCCAACGAGGCTGCCTGATGATTATTTCTTCCCTGACCACGTGCCCGTCACGATCATCGACACTTCATCTCGGTATTCTGTGTTTGGTTACTTAGAAAATATAGAAAGAGAGAAGAAAAGAAAAGTGTTATTATGATGTTGATTGTAAATGTTGCCTTATATCATAGTGTGAGATTCAGTATATTCTTGCTTTATTCAAAACCACTGTATGGTTGTTGAGAAGAAAGGAAACTAGGACCTCTATCGATACTAGATTTTTGTTATCTAGTGCACGAGAAAATGGCCAAAACTACAAGAAATTGCAGCTCAGTTTCAGTTTTTCATTTGAGAAAGCAAAACATTATATGGTACCTCTCTCTTTGTAATTTAGAAATAGGATTTAGGGTTTAAGATTTAGGGTTTACGGCTTTTTTTTTTTTTTTTTCTTTCATAAGTAAAGGAAATACACAAAAGCACAACCCAATTACATGAGAAGCATACAAAAGAAAAACATCCAGCATATCAAGAATGAGAAAAGTGTTATATCATTGTTTATTGTGGCAATTGCACTAATTTTTCCAGTTTAATATTGAATTTTGATTTTTTCCTGTTTTTCTCAATCAGTGTCGTGGATGAGTATAAAGTTGATGAAGAATTGAAGCGGGCTGATGCAGTTGTGTTTACTTATGTGTGTGATGAGCCTACAACACTTGATCGATTGAGTACCTTCTGGCTTCCAAAACTTCGTAAACTAGAGGTCTCTATCCTTTGGTTTTCATTTTCCTTCTGTAAACATCGATTCATAGAAATACTTACGAGGGATTTATTTTATTTTATTTTTTCAAGTAAGACATGCTCTTTTGGAAACCCTAAGGCTCCGATTTTTTGAACGTAAATGTTTTTCGATGTAAAATCGTTTCATCAAAAATCTTTTCTCGGAAAACTAATGGTCTTTCAGTGTTTAGTTGACACCATAAAATTGATAATGAAAATAATTTTCATTGTTTGGTTCACACCAAATGATTCTGAAAAATACTATTTTAGTTGTTCCAAAAAAAAAAAATTATGCAAAATAAAAGAATAAACTAGAAAAATTATTAACTTCAAATTTTTCATAAATTATATTTCATAACTTCTAATTTTTATTCTTTTACTTCGCATCACTTTTAATTGTAGAATTTCAATTTTTTAAGCAACCTCCCCCCCACTAGTTGGTTCAAAAACTATTTGCACACCAAAAACACACTAAACATAAAATCAGTAAAAACAAAAAGCATGCCAAACAATAAAAGAGAACAGAAAACACAACCATATAAACTGTATCACACACAATCCACTTGTCTCCCTCTGTGTGTATGTGTGTTTTTGTGTGATTCTACTACATTTTTTAGTTGCCATGGATTTTCACGTCTATGGCGTCTCAAAGGTTGTGTCCATTTCTTACATTTTCCTCTTTGTGAGAATATGCCTTGCATTGTTGGAGTATTCCAGCCCCATGTCGTCCTCTGTGTCGAACTTGGGCCAGATAAACTTGAACTTGGTCTTAGTGGCTCTGCTCAACTCTTATTACATTGGAACTGGCTTCTTTACTTGGGTAGTGGGTGGGTGTTTGGGTTGGTGGGGTTGAGGGAATGGCAGGAGTGCTTTGGCTTATTTGCCCGGGGCATGCAATGCGGGGTGAGGTCAGTGCTCTCCACTCCAAACACCCAAAAATACGGAAAATGTTTTCAAAAACTGTTTACATTGAAACCAGTGGAGTCTAGGTTTGACTATAAAATCATGCGTTGTATTAATTTGAGCCCTATGGCTTTCTTGTTTTTCTGGGGCCACCATGACTTTGACTCTATTTCTATGATGCGTGAAATCTGTGAGCAGGTGAAAGTCCCGGTTATATTGGTAGGTTGTAAGCTAGATTTGAGAGATGAGAACCAGAAGGTGAGCCTGGAGCAGGTGATGTCACCAATAATGGAACAATTTCAGGAGATTGAAACTTCCATTGAATGTTCGGCACTAAAACAATGTCAGGTATTATTTATTGGTACTCTTTTCTGACTAGCTTCGTTTTCTCATTTAATGATCTTTTACCTGTGTTGTTGAGTTCCTTTGGTTTTATCGTTAGAGACACAGTGGCAAAGCCTCATGTTTGAATTCCAACACTTATCACCATATTTATGTTCGGTATTTGGTAAAATATTTTAAGATAAGGTAAAGCGTTTAGGGTCTTCAAGCAACTATAATTTGTTGTGTGAAACAAAAATGCTTGTGGAAACATCAGTTTTCTACTGATCACTGAATGTTAGTTGTTCAGGGATATAACTATAATACTATACTGAAATGATGCGCAAATACTATTTTCTGGTTTTCTCGGATTTTATTTTTTCCCTTATGCCATGGTTTAAGAGTTTTACATGGTTACAATAGGTTTGAACATGGATCGGCTTCTTAAATTAAATAGAAGCCATATTAAATAAGAAAAATTTGCTACTTTCTTTCTGTTGTTCTTTTTGAAAAAAATGAACTTGAGTAATTGACTTAAAGATTAGGCATTGAAGATATCATGACATTTTGAACTAGTCTCTGATCAATAAAGTAATGCATTTTTTTTTTTTTTTTTTGTGAAATCTGGTTTGAGATCAAATTTGCAATTTATATTGATTATGTCAATTTTAATAATGTGCACTTGCCCCCCCCCCCCCGGCGGGGGGGGCGGGACAAGATCCTGTGTGGTACGCATAGCAGACTTGTAATGTATACAGTTATGCTTGTATATTATTTTGCCCTTTTGGTTTGCCTCCTTTGGTGGATTTTGTATAGTAATAGATTTGTTTTGATTGAATATTTACTTTGTGCAGACCCAGCTCTCTCTCTCTCTCTCTCTCTCTCGTCAATCTCTCATTGAGAACATCTCTCCCTCCCTTTCCTTGTACTCATTCCTCCCTCCTCCTCTCTCCTCCTAGGTGAGGCTCTCTCTCTTCCCCTCCTTTATCATGGTCAACTCTAATACAGATACCCTCTAATCAAAAGAATTGAAGCTCTCAACTAGGAAGATAACCCACCTGACCTCCACCCTGCCAGCCCCGAACTTCTCACGCAAACCAATCTTACCCTTGTTGGCAGTATCATATCTATTTAACCTACCTAAAGCCACTCTCAAAGATACCCTTCAACACGCCTGGAGTTTCATTCCCACCTTAACCATTGAAGAGGTTGATACCAACACGTTTCTCTTCATCCTTTCCAAGCCTGAAGAGCAAGAAAAAAATCATCAAACAATCCCCATGGAACATTGAAGGAAACCCTCTATTTCTCAACAGTTTCACACTTAAAGAGTTGCAGTTTGATCATTTAATTTATATTCTAACACTTCTCTTCACATGTATCTAAGACTCCAAAGTTAACATGATATTAAAGCTAAAGGTCATGAGTTCGAACCTTGACTCTATAATTTACATCTTATTTCAATTAAATATTTCATGTGTTGGATCTCACTTATTAAGAGAAAATTTTAACTATTGATTAAATGATTAAATTAACCATTTTCTATGAGTTTAACTTTTGAGATAAATTGTGATTTAACATGGTATAATGCCAAAGGTTCTGAGTTCGAACCCTGACAAGCGAACAAGCGTGCTCATATAGCCACAATGGGCTGCTTGCCATAACTCTTATGAAAGCATTCCCTGCAATTCCCCCATGTTTTCTTCTTTTCGTCTTTCATGTAATTCTATCTCCCCCCCTCCCTAAGAATTTGTATTGCTTAGGGGAAAAAAGAAAAAGAAAGAACTTTTACTTTGTGCATCAAGGAATTAGTTCAAGCTAGTGGCTACAAGGATCTGATTTTGGTTTAATTAATCCCACATTTTGTTAGATTACTCTGATTATCTAAATCGATGTTTGATTATTGCATTCTCCTTCTAATATTTTGAGTTTACTGTTGAAATGTTTTTATTTGTAGATCCCTGAAGTTTTCTACTATGCACAAAAAGCTGTGCTTCATCCAACATTTCCACTATTTGATCACAAAACACAGGCTTTGAGGCCCAGATGTGTTCGAGCCTTGAAGCATATATTTTTTCTTTGTGACCATGATAGGGATGGTGCCCTCAGTGATGCAGAGTTGAATGATTTTCAGGTTTCTTTTGCTTCTATGTTTGCAACTTTTGTCCTGAATTGTGTCTTATGTCTAAGTATGTTGTTCCTGACAATTCAAGACTAATCTTGTAATACTTGCTAACAAGTTTCCCATCTATCAAATCATGGTATTTTCTGCCTTATATGAATGAGGGATCTAATGGTACTTGTATACAGGTCAAATGTATGAATGCTCCATTACAACCTTCTGAAATACTACGTGTTAAGAGCGTTGTGGCAGGACAACTGCCTGAAGGAGTCAATGAACGTGGGCTTACTTTGACGGGCTTCCTCTTTCTTCATGCACTATTCATAAAAAATGGGCGTACTGAGACAATGTGGACTGTTCTAAGAAAATTTGGATACAATAATGATATCAAACTTGCAGAGGATCTCATCTCATCGTCTTTCAAACGATCTCCTGATCAGGTAATATATCATTGGGAGAAATTACAATTATTATAATAGCAATGGCTTTGCTTGAAATGACAAATGGTCTATAATGTGCTGTAATGATCTATTTATTTTAGGGAAGTGAAGGGCAGGTAGTTAAGTTTTTATTTATTTTATTTTAAAAAAGAAAAAAGAAAAATCCTTACTCAACTCAACTAAGCCTTAAATCCCAACTACAATTTGATAGAACAAAATGATTTATGAGAAGTGGTAGAACCTTGTCAAACATGTATTTTTTACGGGTGGTGCTAATGTGAATCTTTGTATACATATTGATTGATAAGTATATATGAGTACCAAGATCCTCTCCATTTCAAATGAAATGGATAGGATCCCATCAGTGTAAATTGAAGGGTAAAACTGTCCAAAAAAAACTAAATAGCAATTCTACCCCTCAATTTACACTATTAGATCATATCTATTTCATTTGAATTGGAGATGATCATTTTCCAACCCTTATGTTAACTTAATATCTGCAGCAACGTTTTGTAATTTCTAGGAATGGATTTTAGCAGTCATTATGCTAGTGTTGTTTATTAATTGTTTTTATGCACTAGACCCTATTTTAGGAATATGATTTGCCTGCCTGTTTTCATAGTTGTAGATGGGCAGAACTTGGTGTTACCCTTCTTTCTGGTGATGGCAAATGGTTGCCCTGACTTCATCTGGGGCTGGGCTTCAAATCATATTATGATGCATGCTATCAATTTGACCTTGAATTCTCTGCATTTTAATTATATACTAAGATCCTACTTGGAAAACTTTTGGAGGCTTTGGCTTGCTTTAGGCCTATTTTAGCTTGCTTCTGAGTTGTTTCCCACCATGATCCCCTCATTTGCATGGAGTTTGAAGTTCTATTAAACACAACTCAATTCATATTTGATCTATAATATAATCTCTCTCACACACACAAATGTTAGGTAATAATATACAAATTTTATATTTCCCCAACCCATTCAAAACCCTGCAAATGAAATTGTTGTATTTTTCTGAGTCATAAAATGTTTGTTTAACATGCTTACTGTTGGTTCTCATCTATGTAGAGTGTGGAGCTAACAAATGAAGCCATTGAGTACCTGAGAGGAATCGTTGAATTGCATAATACCAATACTCTATGTGTTACTCCTGTATGTGTTATTCTTTGCTCTGAGTACTTGGTTTCCAATTTCGTTGTTAATAAGCTTGTAATGTAATTTATGTAATGAGTATTACTGTGATAAACTACAATTGTTCAAATAACTAAATAGTTTACCAACTTCTTACCTCTAAAAATCAATATTTCTTTTGCCTAGTTGGATTGGGAGCTAGGACCTCGTGAAATTGACAATATATTTTCTACTACTGCGGAAAGGTATTTTTGTTTTCATTAGTCTCTTTTAATAATATCTGGCTTGTTTTACTATGTCACAACTCTTACGTCTCTTTACTATGAAAAATCCTGTTCACCTTCATGTTCACTTGATCAATCTGCATGGCTTTCTATGCTTTGGTTTATATTTATCAAGCGGTTCAGCACGATAATCCTCATATATACTTCTTTTGCCAGTCCTTGGGAGAGAGAGCCATACGTAAATGCTGCACAGAAAAATGCACTTGGAGGGTTGTCTCTTGATGGATTTTTGTCAATGGTATGTGTTTCAGTCTTTCTTTTGCTTTTTATTTTTATTTTTTTGGGTTAACCTTATCAGTACTTTTTTTTTTCTTCTTTTTTTTTTTATTTTTTTTTATTTTGTATCATAGATGCTACCTCGTTTATGGCTAAATACAGAAATTGTACCTCCGTCCATGAAACTAATGAAATCCACATCAAACGAATTAAAACTTGCCATGTGTCATATGCCTCAATATAAAATTAAAAATTAAAAACTTGAAATGAAAAAAATAGAAAATATTAAGAAATAATTTTTAAAAAGAAGAACAAGAGGGGTGGCAGGCCCAGCCATCCCCATTTTGGCAATGGCCGGTCTGGGGGTGGTCAAAACCACCCCTTACGGCCGGTTTGGGGTTAGCCAAACCACCCAATGGCCTTTAGGTGTGGTTTGCCCATCCCAAAAGGCCAAACCCTTTTCTTTTTTTGCCTTTTGGGGTTGCCCAAACCACCCCCAAAGGCCTTAAGGGTGTTTCAGCTATCTCCAAATACCATAGGGGTTGTTCGACCACCCCCATACCAACAATATGGGAGTGGTTCGACCACCCCCAAGAGGCCAAAAAGAAAAAGAAAAAAGGATTTAGCCTTTTGGGGATGGCCAAACCAATCTCAAACCGGCCATAGGGGGTGGCCAAAACCACCCCCAATCCAAAAGGGTTTCAGCCACCTCCATTTTTCTATTTAGGGGTGGTTCAAGCCACCCACATTGGCCTGCCACCCCTTTTGGCTCAAAGGGGTGGCTCGAGCCATCCCTCTTCATTTTTTTTAAAAAATGTTTTAGTTTTTTTTAAAAAAAAAAGTTTTTTAATATTTTCTATGCTTAAGTTTGCTAGAAATATGTGGTTTCAGTGTGCCTTTATGACACTTCTCGACCCAGCTTCAAGCATGGAGAATTTGATATATGCTCATTATCCTGGTGATCCTTCATCTGCATTCCGTGTGACTAGAAAAAGGCATTTGGATCGCAAGAAGCAACAAACGAACAGAAATATTTTTCAATGTTTTGTTTTTGGGCCCAAGAAGGCCGGAAAGTCTACATTGTTGAATTCATTTCTTGGAAGGTATTATGAGTCATCCTTTAAAATCTAATACTTTCAGTTAATTTAATTTTTGTGACCAAGTAATATAACTTTTGTTGTTGATGAATTGTGAAATGTAGGCCTTTTCCTGATAAATATACTTCAACCATTGAAGATAATTATGCAGTGAACATTGTCGATGAACCTAGGGTGAGTGCTATTACGTCATGCTCCTTGAAATTCCTGTGGAACACGTGCTATGCATGGGCATTAGTCTTATCACATAAAATCTATGCTAATACTTGTTGTGCATTCTGTAGAAATTGCAATAAGGTTTTGTCCTTATGTCGATACAAACAAACCTAGATTTTGAGTTATGTTAATCCATAATTTGTTTGCTTTAACTATTTGAATCTGTGTGTTGAATTAACTCAGGCCGAGGGTGACTCTTGGTTTGTCCATTTTTATAGGTAGTATGTAAATTTTCTGTAAGCTTTTTAGAAGGAAACAAAATAGCAAGTTTAAGAGAATTTCTATTGCTTTAATTAATTTACAACTGATTCGTGGATTACAAATCACAAAGAAACCTTTTATTTGTTGTTTCTTGAGGCAAGGCCAAAATGAAGTCATTGGTTTTGTCTCTACTCAATCTCTATATCTTATTGGAATTTGCGATTTAGTTTTTGACTAGATGAATTTTTTTTTCTACTTATCCGATGTTTGTTATTTCTTTTTTAATAAATCAAAATGTTGTGCCAATCGCTGTAATTGCTAATCTTGTCATATCCCACTCCTTTGTTTGAGTATTTGTTTGTTATTTTCTTTACAGGGAACAAAAAAGACCCTTGTATTGAGAGAGATACCTGAAGAGAAAGTGAGTAAACTCTTGTTAAATACAGAATTTTTGGCTGCATGTGACGTAGCAGTGTTTGTTCATGACAGGTAAATAAAAGGCTCTTATTGTTGTTGTATTTAAGTATAGCATGAATTGCAATAACACTCGTATCTTGTTAAGTTAGTGTTTAACTTTCTCACTTTCCCAATTTAGCTTTTTCTTCTCTAATTTGGTTTGGCTTTTCTAAACTTGATATTTCAATATAGAGCCATATATTATTACTAGCCTCTAACATGCGCTATGCATGGGGTGTTTTTTATTTTTTATTTTATTTTTTATAA
Organism: Betula pendula; assembly: GCA_900184695.1. Lineage (NCBI taxonomy): Eukaryota > Viridiplantae > Streptophyta > Magnoliopsida > Fagales > Betulaceae > Betula > Betula pendula. Next base: position 1,035,839 of record FXXK01000028.1, on the reverse strand, counting down.
ATAATCGAAATAACATTAAAAAGTAAATGGCACAACTTAGGTATATAGGAAATATACAATAGGAACATCTAACTGAAAAGAAAACAAACGGTCAATAAAATTATGAAAAGAAAGCACATTAGGAAAGTCTGAAGTAATTGCCCACTAGTAAAGAGTATTAAATAAGAAAGATTTTAAGCACCACCGTCCTCTCGTGGTCTTCAAAACTACTATAATTTCTTTCCTTCCAAGTCTAGGCAACCTTTTTTGAGACAAATAAGGAAACCAGGCTTCCCATTTCAAAGAAACAAAAAACCTATCTATTCTTGACCAAAAAGAGGGATCCCGCTTATTTGACCACGTAAAAGATCCTCCTACAAGTGGAATATTCATGAGTCTCTGGTCAAAGATAAAGTCAAAGAACTTCACAATAGTAGGACAAAAACGAGCTTCATCCGATCCTTCACTAAGAAATTGAGTGACATTAAAGTCTTCCTCAATGCACCACAACATGATCCACTAAGTAAGCAAACTAGCCAATTCTCCTCATAAAAACCTTCTATCACAATCAGAATTAGGCTCATATACACCCACAAAAGCCCAAGAGAAACCATCACCAACATTTAGAAACAAGCAGCCAACGGTAAACTCCCCACACTCAATTTTCTCTACAACCCTCCTATTCCACATAAGCAAGATACCATCGGAGGCCCCCCTCTAGAAGCTGAATTACACCAATCCAAGTGTTGACAACCTAGAAACTACGCACACCACAACTGGAAATAAACTCTAATCTAGTTCCTTGAAAACAAATAATACATGCCTTTCATTGTAACAACTTGGGCATTTATCTCCCTCATTTGAACATTCCATGATACCCTGCCACAACTAGCACTACCTCCTTTCATGTCAGTTGATAGAACAAGATAACCTTTTTAACTCCCTACTTTCCTTATTAACCAAATTGGAATAAGAAGCCGGCTCCTTTTGGGAATGACTCGCAAGCCATAAACAAGGCCATAAGCTCTTCTTCAAAACCCACACACGAAATACTCTCAATGTGACGAACTTCTTTCACAGTCTGTAGCACCCAAGCTGAAGATTTAGCTCCAACGATAGGCTGAGAATTTGAACTGGACCCAAAACACAGCTGGAATTGACCCTTTATTTTTTAACCTTTATTATCCCAAATGACAGAATTTAAAAAATTAATTTCCCTTCCTCTTCCTATGTTTTCTAGGCTAGAATGTGAAACATAAACTAAATCCATTGAGAGACAGCTCTCACCATAGGATGCCCTTGTGCGGTCTTAAGCAATGAAAGCGGTACTTGAGGAAAAACCAAATGAAATTAGTAACAAAATTCAAAACCGGGGTCTTCATTCTCAAAGCAACACAAAAAAAAAATAGCCAAAAGCACGATACTCTAACCCACAACAATCAGTACACTAAGCTACATACCATTTTTTTTATTAAGACCGACCAGGCAATGATAATAGACCTGCAAATATATCATCATAAGAAGCAACGTAAAGAGAAATCAATTTTTTTTTTTTTTTTTAAAAAAAAAAAGAATTAACCGTTATGGTTGCTAAGAAAAGGTAGGAAAAGAAAAGACACCGGAACGAATTAGCGCTCCAGCAGCCTGTAGCATGACTGCAACATCATTCTCGCCCAATCTGTTATACATCTCTCTGTTTCTTTGCCCTTTTCTGTGTCTGTGTTGGGTTGGTTGAGTTAGGTTTGCGAGAATGGGATTGTAAAGGAATAGAGGAGAGAGAGAGAGAGAGAGAGAGAGAAAACAACCGAAAGAGAAAGGAAAGTCATGGGGGGAAACAACCGTTCTTAAAAACACGGTGACAACTTATTCGCCTAAAATTCTTCTACTCGCCTTTACAACTCTAGAAACTTGTGGCAACGCCTGTTGAAATGATTGTGGTAATGCCCGTTCAAAACGGGCGTTGATTTTCTGATCTTTAGTTGAGTCTTTTATAGGGTGCCACTTTTCACAATTTTAACAATCGTAAAATGCCACTTATCAAATTTTTAAGCAACCTAGGGCTACATACTCTTTTGACTCTGCAATTATATATTTTAATAGATATTAGATATTAGATTAGTCTTTTTTATGTTAATCTAGGCATGTCTATTAACATTTCTAGTAACCTTGTGGTGCCTCTAGTACTAACTGGTTGCAAAGTATATGGATGAGAATGCTGGACAGCTTATTTTTTAGCCTCCGTAGGAAATTTCCCTTATTGTTGATGCTGCTCGTAGGCACATGGGGGAGGTCTTAATGAAATAGCCTTTTAACGTATCTGCATGCTGAGCTCATGCATGTATGTGGGTTTTTACCGTCACTTTGTAAGCTACTAGCTTTATTGATAAATGAACTTAAGATTGCTTTAAACATGATTTCAATATATTCTATTACTTTCTATTACATATATGTATTTTTATTACCTATACTGTTTTCACAGTTTCATTTGTATGTAGGAGTTTCTAAGGATTAATACAATTTACTTTTACAGTTCTAATGCGTTCTCGTGGGAGAGAGCAACTGAGTTGCTGGTAGAAGTTGCTCGTCATGGTAAAGATACTGGCTTTGAGGTTCCTTGCCTCATTGTAGCAGCTAAAGATGATCTGGACTCATTTCCCGTGGCCATACAAAATTGTACTAGGGTATTTATCTTTTCCAATGACAATATATCATGCATGTTCTGTTAGCTCCATTATCCACAAAAATTATTTTAAGTGTGTTTAGTTGTTTGCTTGCTCCAAACATAATAGCTTCGATAGTTGACTCGTTGGTGTTCCAGTGCTTGTTGTAGGTTTTTTCTCCTTAATGGTAATCATACTAAATTTGTTAGACAAACTCTATAAACCAATTTGATTAGTATTAGTTACATCTTGCAACTTTACATTCATGGACAAGATTTTTTCCAATTCTAAATATGGGACAACAATCTTACAGAGTTTACATGACAGATAAGACTAAGACAAGATCAGTAAACAATAAACAAAATTAACACTCTCTAAAGTCTAGTGAACAGGTCCATATGTAAAACCTACATTCCAGTGTTTGTTCACCAGTAAAATCTGTGTTCTGACTTTTCTAGTAATTTAGCAAGAAAAATTGGTTAGACAAATTAGCTGAATGGTGAAGTTCCAAAACTTGGACAAGGTGGCCTAAATTTAACATTTTGGAAAAAGTACCAATGGTCATAAAAATAAAAATAAATTGATTGAACAAACTTTATAAATCTATCTAAGTAATATTAGTTTCAAGTTGCAACTTGAGTTTCTCGGTCAACATTTTCCCTATTCCAGGCATTCTATGGCTTTGGTTGAAAAATGAATTCTAAATATTTAGATTTGTACCATGTGGTTTTGTGCATAACTATGAAAATCATGTACTTAACGACTGTTAATCTTTTGCTTCATGTTATGATGGTGGTGATAATTGTGAGACTAAAGATTGTTGTCAGCTGACCTTTAATTCTTTACATGACCAGTATTTTGTTATTCATATTTGTTATGTTGTATATGATAATAGTATCTCTTTGGCCCTAAATTGTCTTGCATATTACCAATGCAATTTTGCTTTTGTAGGTTAGTCAGCACATGGGAATAGAGGCTCCCATACCTATCAGTACGAAGTGGAGTAATCTCAATAATGTATTCCGTAGGATTGTAAGTGCTGCAGAACACCCTCATTTGAGCATTCCTCAAACTGAAGCCGGGAGAAGCCATGAGCAATACCTTAGACTTATAGACAACTTAGTTATGGACTTTTCGGGTATGTTATGTTGATCTTTTGTGTTTATAGAAGTCCTTAAATCTGTTGGCTTCTTGTTTCTAATGAATTATCATTTTTGCTATGACAATCGCCCTTTGAGCTTATAGTTTATGTTCAACTGCCTCTACAATGCACCACTTCTTAATAATTGTTTATATCATTGTTTTCCAAGGAGTGATGCCTCCCAGCCACCCATCTTGATTTGTTCCTTCATGAATTGATGTCCATTTGTTCCATGTTTTCCAAACCTAAAGCTTATGATTCTTCTCTCTCTCTTTTATATATATTGTTTTTTATACCACTCTTTCTTGTTCGTTACTACCTAAAATTTTGTGGAGAATGCTAATACACCCCCCCCCCCCCAAACATATATATATATATATTTGTAAAATAAAAAATCAGTAACCAATATCTAATTTTCACAACCTCAAAATACAAATTATTCCCGAGCTAAATCACGGAGATCCTTGATTTTTTAACTTGGATGTTGTCATGGTATCATAGAAAGGCTATTCACCTATAAGAAGATTAATTCCGGCAAACCTATATCCAATGCTGCAACATTTGTATACCTTACTACAATTTAGTCCCATTAGTACTCTTTATGGTTGTTCATCCTAGTTGTATCTTGCAGATTTTGTGATGGTGTGAACTTCACATGTGGGTATCCAGATTATTGAATGCGTATTGTGCATTGCACGTAGCATCATACAGGTGCAGTTTTGTGTTATGCCGGTATGTCGATAGCTGTGTATATATGGCTACGTTTGTAAATTTGGGAGATGGGAGATTGATCTATGGGCTATCTTTGCTTTTCTGTGGATTACTTTGTTAGGGTTTTATTGCCTTTTCAATTTTTCGAACTGGAGTATGATGAGCAAAAGACTACTCAAAGAAATACATATCGCACTTCAGGTGTCGTGACTGTCATTTCAGTCAATGGAAAAGTAAATAAAGATTAGAAACATTTTCTAAGATTTGTGTTTTCCAAAGCTTTGTGTTTATGGCTTACTGAATGAAAGCCTTGTGTTTATCCACTACTGCTTGTGCACATAGTTGCATTTATGTGCATTTGGACATCTTGAAGTGCGCTATTAGTCATTTATTTGTGACTTCTGATTGCTAAAAAAAAGTTAACTTGCGTGGGCAATGGGTTAGGAGGGGGTTAGGAGGAGGAACAAAGAAGAAAATTATGATAATACACTGCTTTCTTAAAGAGATTGCAATCAAAATTGGGTATGCGTAAGAGCAGAGACCACATAAATCCCTAACCCGTTACCCCTGCTGCAAGTTAAAAATTTGTTAGCACTCACAAGTCACAAACAAATGACTAACAGCGCACATCAAATAGTTAAGCTCCTCTAGTGCATGCTTAGAGCATGATTAAAGGGCAAAACATGATAAAGCACTACATATAGGTTACGTTTACGCAAAATGGCTATTTTATGGAATAACTTTTATTAAGAATTGAAAGTTGAATAAAATAGCTTTGGTGTTAAAGTAGACATATTTTAACACTAATTAAAATTTCAATGCTAATTCATTAAACCTTCTCCTATTTTTAATAAAAATTATTTCTTTTTTTAATGGAGTAGTCACTCCGCGTATCAAACGTAACTTTAGTGGGTCGAGCCTTTGTTTGGTAAAAAGATTTTGGGGTTTTTAAGTTTTGAATAGTAATAAGAAATTATTGATGTGATATAAAGTACAAAGAATATTATAAATTTTTTGTATGAAAAAATGAAAAAGTTCTATTTTTTAGTGAGCTTTTTATTTGTATAGTAATAAAAAGTTATTGATGTGATATAAAAAGTGAAAAAATAAAATGTTAAAAAGTAATTGGGAATATTAAAAGTGGAAGTTAAATTTTGAGGAGGAAAAACCTTTCCCAAACCTAATGTCACATTTATGCAAATTTACAAATCACAGTTATTTAGAGTCCATGATGCTGCAATTTTGGAAGCAAGATCTTCAAAATTTAAGACCATAATGAGGCTAAAAATTTAACACTTGTCTAATAAACTCCTTGACTCTTGTAGAGAGTAAATATTTCATTTCCAAATGGGTCTTACCCACGCTTTATTTTACCACGCTTTATACAAGCGATGTTAAAACTAGACTTTAACCACACTTTTTAGAAGCGTGGTTTAAAAAACACCACGCTTTTTTAGAAGCGTGGTAAAAAAATACCACGCTTTTATAAAGCGTGGTATTTTTTACCACGCTTCTAAAAAAGCGTGGTAAAAAGAGATAGTTTTTACCACGTTTTGGTATAAGCGTGGTATTTTTTACCACGCTTTTATTAAAAGCGTGGTAAAAATTTCATATATATAATTATATATATATATATATATATATATCTTGCATGTTTAGTCTTAATTTCATGCATGACTTGGTGATGAATTAAATTAAAAAAAAGTTAAAAAAAAAAGAGGGAATAAAAATACATGAAAATTAAGATACAAGGCCTAGTTATGAGCTAGCTAGGCTTAATTAATTACAAATTTATTAATTAATTTGCTCAGCTTAATTTCATGCATGTATATATATGTACTTGAGATAAACCTTGCAATATTATGCAGGTTTTTTGCCAATTCCTTCTTTTTTTTTTTTTTTCTTTCTTCTTCATTTATTTTTTTTTTTTTTTCATTTATTTTTGCCACGCTTTTAAATAAAAGCGTGGTAATTTCTACCACGCTTCTATAAAAGCGTGGCGAAAGTCCCACGCTTTTATAGAAGCGTGGTATTTATTTTTTTTATTTTATTATTTTTTATTTTATTTTATTTTATTTTTTTTTTACCACGCTTCTATAGAAGCGTGGTAATTTTTACCACGCTTTTATAAAAGCGTGGCAAAAATTGCGGGAGAAGATGGTTTTTTTTTTTTTTGAAACACGCGCTATCTCTTCCCTAAAGCTCAGCTCTTCCCTCTGCGCGCTGTCCGATTAAAGGCATTTCCCTAAAGATCAGCTCTATCTCTTCCCTCTCCATTTAAATCTCTCGCGATCCCTTTCTCTCTCGCGCTCTCTCTCGCTCCGGTAAAAGTCCGGCCATTTTCTCCTCCGATTCCGGTATGTATCTCTCCTCTTTCTCTCTCTCTCTCTCTCCCCCTCTAAGTATATATCTCTCTCTCTCACTTTGTCTACTTTTCTCTTCTAGCAGCAGATCGGCCTCCATCCAACCGAATCATCCGCACTCGTCCACCCAGCAGCAGATCGGCCACCATCTTCCTTGGTATGGTTTTGATTTTCTGATTTTTTTTGTCCTTATACTCTGTTTGTTTGCCAAGAAAATGTAGGAAAACCTAAAGAAAACAGCCATTGAGTATACTATACATCTTTCGTGTCGGCCAATGAGGTCCAAATATGCCCACTTTTTGATGCAGCTCGCTTGATTATAGATTCTGTTTACTTTTTCTTTTTTTCTTAATTAGTTTATATTAATGAGATGATGATCACTTTGCTGAGGAAATCATGGAAGAGCTAGGTTGAATCCAAAAAGGGAATTTAATTTGGTTTTGTGGGGGAGAAATTGGACGGCTATTGCTTCGGTAATCTCTCTCTCTCTCTCTCACTCTGTTGTTTGTTTCTCTAATTGTTTTCGTTTGGTTGCTGAGAAAATGTTTTGCTTGCCGAGAAAATTGATGTGCTCGCTGCTGTTTTGATTTCTAAAGTTGTAATAAACTCGCTACAACTAATTATTAGGTTACTCGATTGTGAAACTTTCTGATTCAGTATTTCCCCAATGTTTTTAGAGGCACAGGAACTGTTGTTGGACTTATTGTCCTGGGTTTCACTTTCTGGAATTTTATTAGGCCTTTCGTCGTGTAGATATGAAGTATGTGTGGTTTAGTGTTCATTGGAGTGCTCTGCTTTTAGCTTTGTAATCCTGTTTGGCTTGTGATATCCTCCCTGTCTTAATATATATATAGCTTGTAATCCTAAACTTTGTAAGTGGTGTGTGATATTTTATGAATAAAATTTGTGTGAAGTCTGTGTGTACGTCTTAGCATTCGTTGAGTGTTTGTATTTCAGCCAATAGAGTTCTATGCTCTCTGATCATAGTTTGGTTTCAAATTAACCATTAATTATTTTGTGGCCATAAATTGATAGAGACATCAATATCAACATATTTTTTTAATTGATACTACATCTTGTCAATTTTTGAAGCAGCAAAAAAAATTATAACAAAGTAACCAGTGGGCTCGAAGATTCGATATAGAGTTTGGCAATTTTTGTGCTTGAAAGATGGTTCTTATGTTCAACAAATCGGGGTTTCCATGAGTTGCTTGATGTTGTTTTTTTACTGTTTATCTTATTTTTATTTTCTCTAGAGAGCAATTCTTGAACCATCATATGATGAGATGTATGGTAGCTAAACATTTCAGGGGTCAGACAATATCCAATTTTTCCCTCAATTCAACTCTCTCTATCTGTCTCTCTCAGGGAGGATTTGAATCAATTTTTAGATGTTTGGTTACAGATATTGAAGTTACAAAGACAGCCACTGTTGCTGAACTAAAGCAGGCGGTGGAGGTGGTCTTTAGTCACATGCCTCAGAAGGGACCAGGAAAAGTTTCATGGTATGTTCATTTATTATGTTTTACATGGATGATGTTATGTTTGACTCAGTTCACCAAAGTCCTTTGGTTCACGAGGAGTCAAATTATGTATAATTGTTACGTAATATTAACGTTGAATTACTTGATGTAGAATTTGATGTAGAATTGGCCATTTGTATGTTGATGCAGCATCCCTAAATTTGGTATTAGATCATATATAGGAATCAATTGAGTAAACAGTTGAAATTTACTTTTTGCTCTTTGGGGTGTCATCCATCGGTTGATGTGGTAAAACTAGGAAAGTGATTTTCCTAGGTTTTCCTTTACCGTTCATTTGGTTGTGAAGAAAAATGAAGGAAAACAAACTTATGTCTCTCTTTTTTTCTTTTCTTTTTTTCCGGTTTGTGGTGCTATATATGGTTTTCAAAGGATTCAGTTAGTTAAATTAGGCTAACAACAAAAACTTTCACTATATTTGTGTACGTTGGTAACATATATGATTATAGAAGGAAACTAACCATGGTATGCATGATTATAGAAGGAAAAATAAATTCGAAGAGTAGAAGATTTTAATTTGGTGATTGTTAAAGCCATATAGTCTATTAGAAAATTTTCAACTTCCCTTTTGTACATGTGATCGATGATATTGTTTTTCATTCCTAGTTGTTGCTTTTGGGGAGACATTTATTCATTACGTGTTTTAATTGTTTTCATCTTATGTACAGGGAGAAATGCTACCTAGCGGTCGTGGGATACAAGCTAGCTAGTATCGGGATTGAGCAGGAATTTTTTGGATGTATTTTGAACATTTTATGTTGTTTGTGAACTTTATACGATATTGTAATTAATATTGTAATTTTGTTTATTGAGGTATTCTGTGGTTGTGTTTTATTGTTTGTTGAATCAAGTTGTGTTTACGTGTTTTAATTGTTTTTGGTAAATCAGGTGTATATTTTTATGCAGCAGATGTACATCTGCTGCATAAAAATATACAGGACAATTTTTTGCCACGCTTTTGCCTAAAAGTGTGGTAAAAATAGGTAAAACTTTTACCACGCTTCTAGGCAAAAGCGTGGTAACAATTTTACCACGCTTTTGCCCAGAAGCGTGGTAAAAGTTTTACCACGCTTCTGGGAAAAAGCGCGGTAAAAATTTTACCACGCTTTTCCATAGAAGCGTGGTAAAAGTTTTACCACGTTTGTTATCAAACGTGGTAAAAATATTTTTGCTACCCCAACTTTTACATCTTCCTTAAAACGATGTTAAAGAAGCGTGGTAAAGAGTTTAACATCGTTTTAAAGCCCTAAAGCGATGTTAAAAAAGCGTAGAGAAAGTCCGGTTTTTTTGTAGTCGAAGCTTGTTTGGCATCATAGCTAGTAGGAATTCTGGGTGCTATATCATCAAATATTAACACCATACTGAGGCAACAGGGAAAGGATGATATGCTTTTAGAGTTCATCAGCAACAAGGGTATCATGGAAGAGACCCCGCTTAGGCAACCACACCTGGCCTCTACAAGACTATATAAGATTACGCTGCTGGAAATGCATGGTATAATGTTTAGTCACAGATTTGCTCATGAAGCTTTCTTTCTAACACCTGATAATTGAAATTGAGATCTAGAGTCATTCCAGTAACTAAGGTTTCTCTTGAAATTTTTTATCCTACATTAATTAATGAAAATGCCAGAGAGAAACAAAATAATAGAAATAGCTAAAGAAATTCCTATTTCCTAAAATTTCATTCGAAGACATTGTACATGGCATAAAACCGTGGCAATACACAAAAAGTATTTTTACCAAGAGACCCGTGTGTTCTTTGGTTTGGGGGGGGGGGGAGGAATGTGATTAAATTAGAAAAAAAAAAAAAAAAAGTGATTTTGATATCGGAATTGCACACTTTTATATATATCTAATCAGCCCCACCAGCATGCATATTTCATACATTTACTCAGTATTAATTAGAAAAACAATTTAGTACAGATATATAAGAAACCAGCATGCATATTATGATGTTTGAACATAGCTGAAAAACTAGTCCATGGGTAAGAACCTCTCAGGTAGATTGAGAGCATGTAATTTTAGCTTTTCTTAGCAACTGATCAGGTGGTTAACAAAAACTACAATGACGTTAAATACTAATATTCGGAGAATTGCTTACCGGATTTACTTAATATTTGATATGCACAATTGATTGATTTCGTTTTTAATCACAATTAGCCATGGCAAAATAAAAGGGCAAGTCGGACGATCGTTCATCTATTTTGGGCCAAAGATGAACAGTGAGCGGACTAGCAGTCTCTTGTAATTTAATATATGGTGGTTTAGTTAGTTTTTCTTTCAGAACTTCAAAGACAACATTTTGATCTATCTCCTATGCTCGTATGTTAGACGAGCCGAACTTGTATAAATTTTGCTTGTCTCGTAGAACTTCATATAACTTCTTTTTCTTATTTTATAATATTATTTTTAACTTTGTAATGAGAATATGTTAAGTATTAAAAAGATTTAAAAAAAAAAAAAGAATTCTCTTAGTAATGTATTAAATATGCTTGAATTTATTATATAGTATATATATATATATATATATATATGGGTTTACTTTGAAGTTGAACCACCTACTGTTCAGGTAGTGTAACTAGTATCTGACGTAAGAGCTTAACACAGGAATGAACAGAATAAAACAATAATAAATATGAACTTAGAATGCATATGTATATATGTGTGTGTATTTGTGTGTATATAAGTGAGTTGGCTTATTTAAATGCATCACATATAGATTTTATTTTGTTTGCTTAGATTACAATTAAAAACCCAGCTCAAATTTAATTCAAAAAATTATAGAATTTAAACTTGATACTTTTCCCACGACGAATTAATTCTAGAGGAATAAATTCTTCAATTATGTCCACTGTCATGTACGTATCATGCATGTATGATCCTCATGTTAAATGTAGCAGCAGATGGTTTTACTTGGCACGGGGAGGGCTTGAAGGATGGCTGAACAATGGCCATGGCCCATGACACCTTACCCGATCAGAAATCTTATAGATTGTTCGCTGCAAATCCTGCAATCTTGTCCCCAAACCATGCGAACTAGAAACAATATGTTTATGAGGAATTATACATATTTATTAGAATAAAGGCTCAAGTCTGGTATTTCTCATTGTATTGCCCATTCCTTTAATCATAATTGTGAGGTGCTTTGATATTTGTTTATAGCTGTTTTTTATTTTTTTCGTTTTGAATATATTTTAAAAAAAAAAAATTAAAATAAATTTAAAAATGTTAATAAATTATAGCATACATATGCATATTTTTTTATTGCACTTAAGCCAGATCTGATATTTGCTAATCCAATAAAAAAAAAAAGATCATTCCATCAATGGACATAATCACTTCATCCAGCATAGGGGTGGCAATTTTTTACACGACCCGCAAACCCGACACAAACACGACACGAAAAAATCGAGTTTAGGTTTAGCTTAATGGGTTACCGGGTCAGGAGGGTCAACCCGCCGGGTTACCGGGTGACCCGTTTAACCCACCAAAAAAATAAATTTTTTTTTTTTGCTAAAAGTCCTAAAACAGGAAACTTCCCGAATCAGTCTAACCCGCAGGCCGCAACTCTCGGTTCTCTCTCTCAATCTCCCTCTCTTTCTCTCTCACTGTCTCCTCCGTCGATCCCTCTCCCTCTCTCTCGGTCTGGCCTACGGCGGACAACTCCGTCGATCCCTCTCCCTCTCTCTCGGTCTGGCGACTCTGGCCCACGGCGACAGTACCGGCGTGGTGGTTGGCGGCGAGGCAGAGATCGGCATCGTGGGCTTTTGCAGTGATGCCGGCATCGGGTTCTGTGGGTCGCGCAACAGGAAGGCAGCGCGGCGGTGGAACTTGAGCTGGTGGTTTCATGGCAGCGGCTAAAAGGTCCGTGGCGAGGGCTGATTCCAGCGCAGTGGTGCTTCGGATTTGGATGGCGGCGACATGGTGGCTCTCTGTGGCTGGTCTTTCATGCTCGATTTCCGGTTGGGGGGTTTGGATTGGGGGTTGTGGAACGATTTGAAGATGAAAATTTTGGTTGTTTGTTTGGGGCTGTGAAATGATTGTGGTCTGTGTTTTGGGATGTCTCTCTCGGTATCTCCTGATTCTCCCTCTCCCTCTCCCTCTTTCTCAATCTCCCTCTCGGTCACCGGAACGGCACTGCCGCACTGGCAGCATCTGTTGGGTCGGGTTGAATAAATTCAACCCGACAACACGACCCGTCAACTATTTGACGGGTTGACGGGTTGACACGACCCATTTAATAAACGGGTCCTGTCCGAGTTTAGGGTTAACGGATTAACCCGAACCCGACTCATTAACCCGTTTTGACACCCTTAATCCAGCATGCTACAGAAGATGCGCTTAAACGGTCAGATGTGATAATTTCTTAATTTTAAGTCAGCCTCTTTGGCTTAGAAAAAAGGAAAAAAAAAAAAAAACTTATAAAAAAAAAATAAAAAGAAAAAAGAAAAAATAAAAAAAAAAAGAAAGTCAGAGCTATGGGCCTTGGACCTGCTTCCCATTTGCTTTGTTTAGAAAGTCAATAGCCTTTTGTCTACAAAACAAGCGTGACCCGTGATCAAAAGTCAACCACAAAGGTTGGTTTACTAAAAAAAATAAGTTGGCCCATCGTATGATTCGTATCCCCTGATGCTTACTTTTTTTTGGATTATTTTATTGTGCATAGAGACTGTTTTTATTATATTTTAAAATTAATATAGTTTATACTGTATACATAGAGCTAGAGGTCATATTGACAAAATCGAATAGCTTAAAAGTGATTAATATAAAGTAATTTGATCTAAACTCATAAGTTCAACTTTTGAATCGGGTAATATCTGAAAATAAAATAATAATCAAAAGTGTAAGTGGTTAATATAATATAATTAAATCTAAACAAATAAATTAAGCTTTTTGACTGGAGTAATGTTTCAAGATATTATATTATGATTTCATTAATAAACCGTTTAGATATCTATCTCCTAGACAAATAACATAAAGCCAATAATGATTGTATGGCATAGTGTATGATAGTAGTATTTTGGCCTTGTTTCGTAGACTAATGTTTGGTTGTGTCATGTTGCAGTTTGTTGTTGTATTTTTCCTTGTGACAAAAATGGGAAAGTAGTTTTGGGAGTCAGGAGGAGTAGATTTATCTTGACAAGTCATAGATGGTTTTGTGATTTTTGATGATTGGACAGATTTTGTTAAGTCTTTAGGTATTTTTTTGTGTGTTGAAAATAGTAATTGAAGTGAATGATGTGATATAAAGTAAAAAAAATGTTTTAAATTTTTTGTATGAAAAAGTAAAAAAAATTTATGTTTTAGTGAATTTTTTAATTGAATAGTAATAAAAAGTGAGTGATGTGATATAAAAAGTAAAAAAAATTATTAAAAAGTGATTGATGAAATATTAAAAGTAGTGGTAATTTTAAAGGAAGAAAAAAAAAAGAAAAAAAGAGAAGGGAAAAGTGGTTAACAAAGAGAGCCTATATATCTTATCACATTTTGTTCTATTTGTCATATTGTGGTACTTTGATTTAATTTTTATATTTCCTGTTTCAAATGCATTTGATGAGTTTGTGAGTGTTTCGGGAAACATGACATTCATCAATGAGTTCAAAAGAACCAGAGTTTAGTGGTTTCATAGGCGTTTCTTTCTTTTTTTTTCATTGTAATTTTTCATTGAGTTGTAATATTTAAAGTTTTGTTAGCTTTATAGTGTTTGCAAATTCAATATCAAAACATATTTTAATTCAAGTTTTTAGGTCTAGAGTTAATTTGGAGTAAAATGACAATAATTTTTAATTCCGACATTAAATGAAGGCAAACTTGTGACGCAGAAAAGTTGATTCAAAGGACTACAACTTTTATTTCATGAAGAGTTTTCAATTATGATGTTTACTAGGTCAAAATAGTATGTCAATAGAAATTTGAAAATATGAATAGAAAGGCTTGACCTAAGCTCGATCAATTGATCAATGTACATCATCCTTAGTACGAAAATCTTGGACACTCGGTGGATGACTTGATGAAACTTTGGTCAATTGAGTGTCTAAGATTGCAAGATTTAACATGAAATCTAGTACTTGATCAACCGAGCCCAGCTGCTAGGTGTTTTATTTTTCACTGACTTTCACCTAAAATCTTGATTTTTCTCTTCTTTATTTTAAGCGTCTCATATCATGACTTCGAGGGATGAAGAGATACATATTCTTAGTTGTGTTGGAGAATTTCTTTAAAATTATTGAGTCTAAACAATTTATTATCGTCTCCTTGATAATTATTTTTATTCAAACCACAGAAAAAACTTTAAGCTATCAAAGCTCTGATTTGAAGGTGAAAAAGTTTTGTTTGTAAATGTAATCTATATAGAAGAATGTCAGAAGTTCTAAAGTTATTGCAGTGAGAGATGAACGCGTTGTTTAACAGGGTTGCCATCCAAATACATTTAGAGTTGACATGCTCTCTAAATAGTTTTACTTTTAAAGAGAGTTCTTTAAAAGGTTTACACTTTGTTGCCAAAATATTTTTGTTAATTTTTTTTACTAATGTCTTGGATTTTGGTTTTGATTAATGTGGAAATTGGTTTGATAATTCCAACAGTAATTGATTGTTTTACAACTTGGGCCTAAATAAAAAAATTCACTTTTGAAAAAGAAAAATATGTTTATATATAAGTATAGACTGACATATTAGAAAATAAATACGGATAGTAGAGAAAAAGATTAGTATTGATCGAGCATGTTATAGTTAAAAGTTGACATTGATAGTCTGAGGCATGTGATAGAGCCCATTGCTCCTTCCAAGAAACTCTTTTCATTTGCCCGGAATAAACAAAAATCTCTGTTCATTTTCTTCACATTTTTGTAAATTTCATTTCACAAACAATACAAAATTTTTACATCTTTATCATTCTTGTAACATCATAATTTCTAAAATTTAGTGAAAGAACTTTCCTCAAAATATATTTACTCAAAAAGGGCAGTGGGCAGAAGCCTTCTAAGACACATAGAGAACCGTGATGGAGACCGCCATGAAATTCGTATAGTTGATGTAATATAAAAAGTGGGAATATATTTTTTAAAAAAATTCTAAATTTATCTACGGTACTCTCCTCTCCCTTACCAAATATGCCCATTATTACATATAAAGGAATCTCTTTGACAACCTTCCTCAATTCGCGCTTCTAAAGTTCTCATTTTCCTTTGAAATGTGTCAGTCCAAAAGAGAGAATTTTGAATTGGATTATCTGAGATTTTAATTTGATGAGGGAGGCAGAGATTTCCAAAGAGAGTTGAAAGTGTCTTTTGGAGAGCAAAAGCGTTTACTAGAGAGTTGCAGAGTCCCCTGTCTGCAATAACTTGCATGATGGAAGACATACTATGTGTTGCGGTGGGAGAAAATGTGAAAGAGAACAGATCAATCCTGTTATGGGCATTACAGAACTCTGGAGGCAAAAAGATTTGCATCATTCACGTTCATCAACCTCCACAGATGATCCCCTTCAGTAAGTTGCCATCATATAGATATGCAGTGCAGGCATATATATAGAGGAAAACGCTTTTATCACAAACAAATTTTGCAAAATATTACATTCAAACAATGTTGGAATTCTATTATTAAGTGCAATTGTATGCAAGTAGTTTGTGCTTGGTAGGAAATTGTGATGGATTATTGATTGCTTGATACCTTCTTCGAATTACACTAAGTTGACCAAATTTTTTGAAACCCAAATGAAAGATTTGACGAGGTTTGCATCTTGATGATCATTCTTAATATTTTCCTGGTATTTGCAATTGTTTTGAGAGAGAAAAAAAAATCAGATTAATGTGATGAATCGAACTGAGACAGACAGTAAATTCTGAAAATTTGGTCAGTCCGAAGTTTTGTTTGATTTGGCAGCAATTTTGAACTGTTAATCTGGCAATGTAATGAATTTGGCTGAACAGTTTATTTACATTTACCAAGTTGGCTGATTTTTGGTAATTATGCGAAACTCCTTTTCTGTCTTGCTGTTTCCACTTTCCAGATTCTCTTGCACGGATTTTCGTATCTAATCAAGTGAATTTTCTATGACCTTTTTTCTTGGTTTGCAGTGGGTACAAGATGGCCTGCAAGCTCAGTTCAGGAAGAGGAAGTGAGGGCATACCGGGAAATTCAGAGGCTAAATATGAATAAGATCCTTGTTGAGTACCTTTTTATCTGCCGCCAAATGGGGGTACACTACTGACATTGTCTTCTTTCCTGCGTCAGTGTGGTTATTTGCTTTTGGGGTGTTTTTGATATGTTTCAAGAAGTAACTCAAGCTAATATGTTCAGTTTGAGAATCTACACAAGTTTTTATTTATTTATTTCTTTTTCATCATCTCCTTAGTTTTAACATGTTACTATTAGGTCAAAAGAAATGTGGTCCATTTACAATTTCTACAGATAATAAGAGAAAATGCATTGAAGTTAAGTGGTCCATTTTGCTGTGATGTTTTTAAAATCTTGAGTTCCTTAAAAAATGGATAATTGGAACATCTGCTGAACTTTCTGATTCATTTTGGCATTGATAATCTCCTAATGTAGGCACGGGGAGATACACTACATACTGAATTGGACTGTATTGAGATGGGAATTGTGGAACTCATCTCCCAGCATGGGATTAAGGAGCTTGTTATGGGAGCAGCAGCAGACAAGCACTATGCAAAGTAAATACCGCAATAGAAATTTTATTTTTATGCACTAAGCTTCTTTTTATGGGCAAAAAGAAACTACGGTTTTCTATTTAGGATGATTAAGTACACAGTGGTTTGATATTCACCAGCTTCTGTGACCCTAAAATATTTAATCCTAGTCAATGTCACCTTATGATCCACAGAATTGAAGCTTGTATGAGCACCTATACACTAAGATTGCTCACCCTACTGCTTAACATTGCAGGAAACTGATGGACCTTAAGTCTAAGAAAGCCATCTATGTGTGCCTACAAGCACCTGTTTTCTGTCAAATCAAATTCATCTGCAAAGGGAACCTTATCAACACCAGGTTCGTGGATGTTTTTGTTACTCCAATATTTTGCAGTTCTGGTGCAATGCATCCCCAAAGGAGAAACTTTTAAGCTTTTTAACGACTATATAATTGATATTTGTGGTTACAAGATGATTGATTGGTTATTATTAAGGGAGATGGTACACTTCAATTTGTTTGAAATTTTTCTTCCTTCGTAACTTCAAAAGAGAAACACTACATGCACTCTCAAGTGTATACTCCCTAACGTGACAGTGAAAATTACTATCGGATTCAAAATTCAATGGTAATCCATTCAAAATCCAATGATAATTTGCACTGCCACACCAGAGAGTGCATGTAGCATTTCTCAATTTCTAATGCACGTTCAATGGCAATATAGGGAAGGTATCTTAAATGGGGCGGATGTAGAGGTCAGATCCTCTTTGCTGCAAGCAAGTCAAGACACTAAAACAGGACCCTCAACCAACTTGAGATTATCATCTGTGGAGGAAAATAATGTAGCAATTCCCATCAATCTAGATCAAGATTTACTCAGTAGTGAAAGTTTTGGAGGAAACAAAACAGATATTTCCTCCATCAATTGTACTGAAGAGCTCTCAAATCCATGGAGCAGGCTGGATGTAGAAGGGAGTTCCAAAGAATGGGGTAGGTTTTCAAGGAGGTATTCTCCAAGTTCAGGTTATTCAACATGCCAGTACTCCTTATTCCAAAAGTTTAAACTTATAAGAAGGAATAGATTTAATCATTTAATTTATATCCAAACACTCTTCCTCACATGGGGGCTCAATGGTTGACATAGATATGAATCCATCTGTGAGGATTGAGGTGGTTGAGAATGGATTAGAGTCAAGGTTACCCCCTGAGTCAAAAGAGAATCTTCATCATTCATCCCCTCTCCGTATATTGGTATGTGCATAATTTCCATATGTGAAACAATTTGGTTGCAAGTTCAGGTTCTATAAGAAGCATGTTTTTCTCTACAAATACTCATCTGAGTTGTTTCAATCACCAAACCATATGGCAAGGTTTCAGAACTAATTGTTTGACTCATTCTACCAATACAAGAAAATGGATGATACTCCTTATGCTAAACTTGAAGAAGCCATGGAAGAGGCTGAAAATGCGAGGCGTGAAGCATTTGAAGATTCAGCCAGGCGTGGAAAAGCCGAAAAAGTTGCCATTGAGGCTATGAGAAGGGTAAAGTTCTAGCTAGTTATCTAGAACTTGTCCATAAGATGAAAATCATTCTGCTTTTCCTCTTCAGTGTACAATCCCTGTATGCAACTATTGAATCACTTAACCATATGTAGGATGGAATTTCTTTCATTTGGAACTTCAAAAACTCCATATTCTTACATAAATTGCTAATTTACAGGCAAAGGTGTTAAAAAGCTTGTATGCCAAGGAGTCAAAACAAAGGAAAGAAATTCAGGAAGCACTAGCAAAAGAAAAAGAAAAACTTGAAAAGATGAAGAAACAGCGAGATGAAATCACGGAAGAACTCAGGATTGCGCTGGATAAAAAATCATTTCTAGAGAACCAAATTGCAGAAACTGAACAAATGGTAAAAGGTTTGGAGCTGAGGATTACCTCTGCTTTGGAACTAATGGAAAGGTACAAAAGAGAATCGGATGAGTTGAAGATAGAGCGTGATAATGCACTAAAAGAAGTTCAAGCGCTGAGAAGCAAACAAGGAGAGGTCTTAAGTACATACATCCCTCACTTCTCTGATTTCTCATATTCAGAGATTAAGGAAGCCACTCAAAACTTTGACCCATCACTGAAAATTGGGGAAGAAAGATATAGGAGCATTTACAAAGGTCTCTTGCGCCATACCCAGGTGGCTATAAAGATGCTACACCATCATAGCTTGCAAGAACCGTTAGGATTTCAATATGAGGTAGGATGGTTCCAGTGAGTCAACTTTATTCTTTTAAATCATATATTCATTGGTATCACTAACTTAATATCTATTCAGAAGTTAAAAAAATCTAAATTAGCAGGAATGTTAATAACTTTCAGGTTTTGTTACATGTCCAATACTAGAGTCAAATTGGTTAGTTTTTCAGTCTAATGAATATAATAGGTTTTATTTAGTACTTGATGTTCTAAATTGGTGGTTATATATAAAAAAGAAAGGTAAATTTATTGAATCACTTGAATATTGTTTTAGTAATCCAAGTTCTTGCCATAAATTATGGGATGCCCTAATGCGTTACAAAATTTCGGGGCATGATGACTTGATGTCATCCTCACCTTTCTCCGGCTTATCATTAGCAGTCTGCTCAGGGTTCCAAGTCTATGACACCGATGTCAATTAGGGTCTCTTTGGTTCCGCCTTAGCTCTTTAATTTAAAATCATTTATTGCCCTAAAAAAAACCGTTGCCCTGGAGAACAAGCAAGGGATTGAGTTGTCCCATCATTGGAATATCTACTGTATGGCAGCAATCTCATGTTTATCAGGGTGTATTCATATGTCAATACCCTTACCATAATACATTTCCTACTTATATTCTTCTGCAAACTAATTGGTTGGGTGTATTTCAGGTTGATATATTCAGTAAGTTGAGGCATCCCAATCTTGTCACACTAATTGGATCCTGCCAAGAAGCATGTGCTCTCATCTATGAGTATCTTCCCAAGGGAAGCCTTGAAGATCGGCTCAGATGCAAGGATGATACTCCCCCATTATCATGGCAAAATCGAATAAGAATAGCCACAGAGTTGTGCTCTGTACTCATCTTTCTTCATTCCTCCAAACCTTCTGGCATAGTACACGGTGATTTGACACCTGGCAATATCCTCCTTGATGCCAACTTCTGTAGCAAACTTGGTGACTTTGGAATCTGTCATCTGCTACCGCATGATCAAAGTTCAAAGAGAACAACACTAGGCACTTTTGCATACATGGATCCTGAGTTCCTTTCAACAGCAGAGCTTACTTTAAAGTCAGATGTTTATTCATTTGGAATCATATTATTGCAGTTGTTGACGGGAAGGACAGCCTTAAGAATATCAAAGGACGTACAGAATGCATTAGATGCCGGTAAATTGAAAGAGCTCCTGGATCCTTCGGCTGGATATTGGCCATTTGAGCAGGCTGAACAATTGGCTTACTTGGCATTGAGGTGTAGTGCTCCGACCCAAAAGAGCCGGCCCGACCTCCGGTCAGAGGTCTGGACAGTACTTGAACCAATGGGGGCTTTATGTGGAGGCTCATCCTCAATCCGGTTGGGGTATGAAGATCATCCTGCACCTCCTCGGTATCTTGTTTGTCCCATCACCCAGGTAAGTTTTTTGTTTTTCGTTTTCTGAAAAGAAATGCATAAACTTTATTTGCAAATTAAACTTGCAGGAAGTCATGCGAGATCCATATGTGGCAGCGGATGGTTATACTTATGAAGCAGAGGCTTTTAGAAAATGGGTGGAGAGTGGTCATGATACATCACCGATGACAAATGTTAAGCTTGAACACTGCAATCTTGTTCCCAACCATGCTCTGCGTTCTGCCATTCAGGACTGTTGGAACAAGCAGAGCATTGAACGTTGACTCACACATGAATATTTGCCTCACACAAGGAAGCAAGAAAGATTGACATTGTAATTTGTAAATAATAAATCAACAGAACAAAAGCTTATGTAAATAACCACCAACCCCCCACCTTTTTTGGTCAAATATATGTATGGCATATCCGTAGTTTTTTTTTTAAAAGCTATTAATCCAAACCAAAAAAACAAAAAGGATCAAAGGAATCCCTTACTACTAAGGGTTGCTATTCGTGTTCGTGTTGAGTTCAGGTCGTGTTGAGGCATATGTATAAGACTATATTAATCAACCTTAACTCGACTAATCAATTCTAACACGCTAATTTTCACGGACAATAATAGTAGGGGAATAACAACCAAAGAGGTGAAGGGAAGCCCACACAGTTTGCCAGCAATTAAGTTTGTTGATTGGCTTTCCTGGGCACACGTTGAACTGTCCATCCTGGGTGGAGATCAAGGAGACCATGGACATCCTCGATGACTGATTTTATGATCCTTTCCTGGGCATATACATAGTTGCATGAAAAATGAATATTGACTCAGTAAACTTATTGAAAGTTCTAGTTGTGCTTGGAAGTTTCAAAGAAAATCCACATGAACTTTAGCCTCTTAATCATATCCTACACACACAAGCTAATGAAATCCCATGGAGCTTGCCTGTTGGAAATTCAACGTTTTTTTAGGGTGATCCATTGTCAACTGTTCTACAATCATCCATGATCATTGCGAAAATGTTTAGGATTTTTTTTTTTTCTGAGATATAAAAGGGAAAGGGGAAGGGATCAAGGTGGGAAAATGTTTAGGATTTGTTTCATCAATGTGAAGGAAAGAGTCTGTCTAACAAATTTCTCCATATTATATTGACTTATACTCTTATATTGTAAAAGATAGTTTCATGCAATTTATTGATTACAATTCATTATGTTAGGTTTTCGGTGTGTTGGCAAATTATGTGTCAAAACATGGTATCCGAGTTGCAATGTTTAGGTTTTGGGTTAGAGTTAAGTCGATGTAAAAGTTGGTTCAAAACATTAAGAATTCAAGACAATTTAAGATTTTGATCAAGTACAATCGACTCCCCCTCAATTGAACCAGTGTAACATGTGTTCATTCAAAATCATGAGAGTTCAATCGATACTCAATTGAGCGAAGTAGTGCATTGAGATTATACATAAACATGAGAGTTCGATTGATCCCACGATCGACCTTCACTTGATCGAAGTTGTGCGTCAAGTTGAAAACTAAAACCCATGAGTTCGATCGAGTCAATTATCTGCAGCATACTGTTTTCTTTCAAAACCGACTTACCTTACTCAACCTAGGTTTACCCTACTTATAAATACCCTTACCATGCACAATTTTGTGTAGCGAGAGAGGCAGCCGTTCATATTGTTTGGAGAGAGAAATTAAACCTCTTTGAGCCTAAACAAATATTCCAAACTTCCCCTTATTTGATTATCTTTAAACCACATAAAAAACTTCAACCTCCAGAGTTTTGGGTTGCAGCGAGTTCCTTCGTTCGTGAAGGATTGAAATTCCATAGAAGAATGCAAGAGTTCTGAAGCCAACACGGTCGGAGGTAAACAGTTCCTTTGCTGGGCTTACAAGCCAGTGTCTAGATTACCGAGATTTTGTAAGTATGTACTGATTGAAAGATTAACATCTTCTATAGACTATGGTGGAATTCCTTTGGGGGGTTTGCTAGCCATCAGAGTGATTTTTAGTTTAAATCGGTCGCCATGATTTTTTTTTTTTGCCTGCATCATCCTTCTCGTGGGTAAGGTGTTTGATAAATTGACAGGCATCACAAAACAATACTGCAACTCAGGAATAGTATCCAAGATTTATCAAGCTTCACCTAAGAGAAGCAATCCTTTGATTTAAGTTGTAGTTATTTTCACAACCATTATGGTTGTATTACGGCCTCATGGATAAGATTTATACTATAAATTAATTAGAGGCTGCTCAAAGAGCGATAATGGAAACATGGTTGCCACGTTAATCTTAGGGGGAAAAAAAAAAAAAGGAAAGTCAAACAAGATGGCTGATAAAAACAAGTAAACTTTTTTTATTTTTTATTTTGAGAAATATAAAACAAATAAATTAAATTTTTTTAAAAAAAAGAAAAGAAAAAGAGAACTTGACTGGAAAAAGAATGTGATAATAGTTTCACCCAAAGAATGGAAAAGTAATTGAGAAATACCCTGTCTTCGTCGTCCTCGTAACATTCCAACTTCCAGCTATTAGCGACAACCTCCACCAAGTTGTTGCACATTTTTTAGTCCTGCCTAAATTAATTAAGCATGCTGAGAAGGTAAGAAGAGAGAATGTTTCATGCTTAAAGGTGCATGCGCAGTTTGTTGACCATCATTTTATTTGGCTGGCAGAAATCTTTCTCTCGTGTCAATATTTCTGACTTATTCGCCGGGTCAGATGGGTATCTTCTACGGCACCGCTAACAAAATACTTAGAACGGATTGCCCACTGTTGTATGGAATCTGAATGTTGTTGTTTCAAACCTCTAGGATTTTTTTATATGGAACTTATCACACTATTCGATCGATCAAATTGCGATCGAGTTTTCGATCAAAGCTTTTAAAACTTTAATTTCCAGCTTTTTTTTGTTTTGACATGTCTACATAAAGAACTGAAAAAAGAAGAGAGGAAGATTCAAACTAATGACCTCCGTTTTATGAAACGTGATTTTCAACTAATTAAACTTACTCTATGGAGACAATTCCTGGCTTTTCTTGAACCACATTCTAAACCAAAAACCTACAATTTTATAATCCACCCTACATGTTTTGAAACAAGAATCTGCCAACACACTAAAACCTAACATAGAGATTAATCATGTTCATGATAAAGTACCAAATGCAAGACGCAGGAGTAACATAATTGATTAACTGCATTTCTCAACGTGTTGAGTTTTCTTTTTTTCTTTTTTGGTCAATATAAAGTAGATGACCCCGAACCTGACAAATTAAATAATCCCTAGAAAGATCTTGTTCCTGTTTTAAAAAAAAGTAAATGTTGCGTGTGGGATAGATTTTAGTGGGTTTTTTATTTAAATAGTAATAAAAAAATGAATGATGTGAAATAAAAAATAAAAGAAAAAACTTTACAAAGGTTCTTCAAATTTCAACATGATTTGAATAACCTCCTCAATGTTTGATTTCTTTCACTTTGACTGCTCATACTTTTAATTTGTCTCATTTCACCCTTCCGTCTATTTTCACTGTTAAACATTGTTAAAATTTTCAAAATACCACTGTATTCTTTTAAAAAAAATTATAAAAAAATTTAAAATGAGAAGTAGTTTGATAATTTTTGCACCACTCCATTAGAATTTAACGAAAAATCCTAATAGAGGGGGTTGAAAGAGACAAATTAAAAGTTTGAGGGGTTAAATTTAGAGAAATCAAATATTAAAAGGTTATTCAAATTGCGTGAAAGTTTGAAAAGTTGTTATGAAGTTTTTTCAAATATAAAAAAATAAAAATAAGTCTTTGACAAACAAACCCTAGACTTTCTAGACTCTTATTCCAAGTTGTCTATTCATTTTCATGAAGTCCTTTTTTTTTATATATTTTATATTTTAATTTCAATGTTTTTTGTCCTCCCCCTCACCCCTGAGTCACCATTTTAAAAGTTCAACTTGGTAAACTTTATTTGCTAATTGCATTGTTATTGAAGTCATCGAAAAAATCCACATCATGAACAGATAGTACTATTATAGAATTTAGTTGACGTACATAGTGGCTTCCACCGCTTCTTCCAACAGGTATTTCTTAAACGAAGCAAAAGTACTGACAGTTAAGAGTTGAGAGAGAGCAGTGATGTCATGGAGGTAGCCGCCGTGCAACTTCATGTCAATCTTCGCAGAAATTATTTTATCGATTTCCCAGAAGGTCATCGCAGACTAGAATATATAGCAGACTTGGCAGGAGATTAAGACAAACCAGACACCAAAAACAAAGTCCTTAATTCCTATGGAATCTTGTTCAGAGTCGAGGCCAAGAACTTATTGAAGAGAGTCGAAAGCGAATTTCGGGGATTCTGAGCCTAATACAGAGTTGAAAAGAATTTTCTTTCTGGCTATAGCTGTTCTCCAATTACCCCTGTGAGGTTGTGAATTGTGATGGAAGATATGTTATATGTTGCGCTGGGAGAGAAAGTGAAACACAGCAAATCAATCTTGATATGGGTATTACAGAACTCTGGAGGAAAAAAGATTTGCATCATTCACATTCATCAGCCTGCAACTATGTTCCCCTTGAGTAAGTTGGCGACATATATAAGTACTAGAACATTTACAAAACAAATGTGTCAACTTTTGACGTTTTCATTTGAGCTTTTGTAATGGGTCCTCGAGTGTTTGATAACTTCTAGACTTATGATGCCTATTCCGGCTTAATTTCTAGCATCTTTTTTGCATTGTTTATAGTACCCAATAGTAGAATTCATTAGGCAGTAACTCTTTTTCTTGTTTTCTAGTGGGAGCAAACTTTCCAGTAAGCGAACTGAAGGAAAAGGAGCTCTGGGCATACCGGGAAATTGAAAGGCAAAAGAAGCAGAAAATCCTGGATGAGTATTGTCGTATCTGTGGGAAAATGGGGGTATGAATCCGCTCCTGTCTCCTCCCATCCATTTGGGTTATTAACACATGAATGCAATTCATTGACAATGTGTATAAATAATAGGATGTATAAGTACATTGAAATTATGTTATTAAGATGCAGAGAACTTCCAATTTTAGCATTAATCGTTTTAAACATATTGAAGTTCCTTGGAAATGGTTAATTGCAACATGTACTCAACTTTCTGACTTATGGAGGAATGGATGACTCTCTAATGTAGGTACGGCCAGAAGTAATAGATGTTGATGTGGACTGTATTGAGAAGGGGATTGTGGACCTCATCTCCCAGCATGGGATTAGGAAGCTTGTTATGGGAGCAGCAGCAGACAAGCACCACTCAAAGTACAAAACTCAAATGATTTTTTTTTTTTTTCTTCTGATGTACTAACCATCATGTTCATTTTTCATTGCCATTTATTTATATCCACTGTGAACCTCCAAAGGTGTAGTGCAATTGGATGATTCCCAGTGGATGTGCTTTATGTTGTGCAAAAGTTTTGCAAATTCAGCATACATGAATGGGAAGTAGGTCAGGACTGTAGGGGAACTGAAGAGCAGGGGATATTTGTAGTGTATTAGCATTTTTTTACCCAAAATTCAGATCAGAAACTAGACAGTAGACAATTAAAGTTTTATGGTCAGGTAAATAGATGCTTCTTTTTACCGGCCTCAGACCGTAACAGATGTTGGTTCAATCCAAAGGAAATTATGCAGAACCGTGCCCTTCACCAAGGGGTCGGCATTTGTTGATTGTTCTCTTAACTAATTGATTCATTTCCTTTCCAGTGAAAGAATTTAATGTTGTTTTTAATTTATGAAACAGGGTGTTTATAACCATTTCCTGGTTTCTAGAAGTTGCTGTTCAGTTATTCTGTTATAGTAATGATGATTCATTGCCTTTTGGTTTGATATTCACAAATTTTTTTATGATGGTTTTGCTGAACATTTTTTAGTCCTAAGTTAATCTCACTCAATGGTCCACAGAATTGAAATTTGTATATTCACCTACTCACTAGATTGCTTACAGCTTACCCAACTGCTTAACATTGCAGGAAAATGATGGACCTCAAATCTAGTAAGGCCATCTATGTGCGCCTACACGCACCTCCGTCCTGTCGCATACAATTTATCTGTAATGGGTACCTCATCCACACCAGGTTTGCTTGATGTTTTTGTTCTTACAATTTTTTGGCAGTGCTTATGTATGACAATCTATAGAGAATATATTCGAATTGTATGAAGATATATACTCCCAAATGTGAAGCTTCTTAGTTATGGTTGATATATATGAGTCAAAAAATGCTTGGCTATTCAATCAGGGGGATTGTTGTACACTTCAAACTGCAGCAAAATATTGCTTGTTTATAGCTTTAAAAATTTTCTTGCGTACTCCATTTTAATTATTTCTTACTACTTATGTAATTTTTTATTAACAAAGCCTTCATGCCAAGATGATGACTAATGCAAGTACCATACAATATAGGGAAGGCGTTTTAGATGAAGCTGACGTAGAGGTCAGATCATGTCAAAACACTAAACCTGGATCACCAAACCACTTGAGGACACAGTCTGGGGGGCAAAACATTGGCGTAGCCCCCAGCAATTCAGGTCAAGTTTCATCCAACAATGAAAGTATTGCCAGTATTGACTATACTAGAGAAAGAAGAACAGATGTTTCTTCCCTTGATCATACTGAAGACCCCTCAACTCCAAGGAGAAGGTCGGATGCACAAGGGGGTTCTGATGGATATGTTGAATCTTCAACGAGGCATCGTCCTGGTTCAAGTTATTCAACATGCTCTTCTAGTAGAGAGGTTGACATAGCTCGGATTCCATCATTTAGGTCTCGGGGGAGTGACAATTGGATAGAGTTAAATTTGCTTCCTCAGTCCACGGAGAATCTTCATCATTCATCCTATCCCAGTGTACTGGTATGTGCAAAATTCTGATATATAAGACACTTATGTTAAGGATCATTTGCATGTTTCAAAATTTGTAAGTTAAGTTTTTGGTTTTTTAAGAGCATGTTACTTTTTCTTTGGAATTTGTCATCTTAATCGATTCATATGTTCATGACCAGGTTCCGGAACTTATATATTTGACTGATTCTAACAGGATGGAAGTATAGATGACACTCTTTATGCTAAACTTGAACAAGCCATGGCAGAGGCTGAAAATGCAAGGCGAGAAGCATTTCAAGAGGCAGAAAGGTGTGGCAAAGCCAAAAAAGATGCAATTGATGCTATGCGCAGGGTAAAGTTATACTTACCTAGCACTTCTTTATCCTTTTCCATGTATAGGAATGATTAAAAAAATATGACTATAAAATGAAGTTCTTTTTTTTTTGGTACGGAACACCTTGTGATCACTTGACCATATTTAAGAAGGGAAGATGAAGAAGGCCTAAGGCACCATGCACAGAATTTGTGCCAACTTAAACTTGAAAAACTTCATATTCTTATTTAATTCTGCAATTGCATAATTTACAGGTTCAATTGTCAGAAAGCTTATACGCTGAAGAGGTGAGACAAAGAAAAGAAACTCAGGAAGCTCTAGCAAAAGAACAGGAAGAACGTCAAAATGTGAAAAACCAACTAAACCAAGTCACGGAAGAACTCCAGAATGCTTTAGATAAACAATCATCACTTGAGAGCCAAATTGCAGAATCTGACGAGATGGTAAAGGGTTTGGAACTGAGGATTGCCTCTGCTATGGAACTGTTGCAAACGTACAAAAAAGAACGGGATGAGTTTCAGGCAGAGCGTGATAATGCACAAAAAGAAGCTGAAGAGCTGAGAAGAAAACAAGGAGAGGCCTCAAGCACAAAAACACCTCAATTCTTCTCTGAGCTCTCATTCTCAGAGATTGAGGAAGCAACTCGGAACCTTGATCCGTCCCTTAAAATTGGAGAAGGAAGACATGGGAGCATTTATAAAGGTCTCTTGCGTCAAACCCAGGTGGCTATAGAAATGCTACCCCATCATAACTTGCAAGACCCCTCAGGATTACAACATGAGGTAGGGGATAGTTAAATTTGTCATTTTTCATATGAAATTGGGCCATTCCATTAATATCCTAATAAAATTATTTTATCAGCCATTTTTTCACAACAATAAGAGAAACAAGCATACAAATCTGCGCTTGACATTGATCACAAGTTTTGTGTTGCATCACATTTGATGGTTCTATTTCAGGTTGATACATTGAGAAAGTTGAGGCATCCCAATCTTGTCACACTAATTGGATCCTGTAAAGAAGCTCAGGTTCTTATCTATGAGTATCTTCCCAACGGAACCCTTGAAGATCGACTCAGCTGCAAGGACAATACTCCCCCATTATCATGGCAAACTCGAATATGCATTGCCACAGAATTGTGCTCTGCCCTCATCTTTCTTCATTCTTGTACACCTGTCAGCATATTACACGGTGATTTGACACCTGCCAAGGTTCTCCTTGATGCCAATTTCATTAGCAAACTCTCTGACTTTGGAAACTGCCCTGGACCATCTTATGATCAAAGTGTAAAAGACAACAATATAACACTGTGCTGGAGAACTGAGCTGAAGGGCACTAATTTTGCATACCTTGATCCCGAGTTTCTCCTTACAGGAGAGCTTACTTTGAAGTCAGATGTCTATTCATTTGGAATCATATTATTACAGTTGCTGACTGGAAGGCCACCACGGGGGATATCAAAGGAAGTGCAATTTGCATTAGATGCTGGAAAGTTAAAAGACCTCTTGGATCCTTTGGCTGGAGATTGGCCATTTGAGCAAGCTGAACAGTTGGCTCACTTGGCTTTGAGGTGTTGTGAAATGTATCGAACGAACCGGCCAGACCTTCATTCAGATGTCTGGACGGTTCTTAAACCAATGAGGGCTTCGTACGGAGGCTCATACTCAACCCAGCTGAGTTCTGAAGAGCACACTGAACCTCCTTCCTATTTTCTTTGTCCCATCTCCCAGGTATGTTTTTGGCTTCCTTTTTATTTTTCATTGTCTTAGATTCACGCTGACCATATCCAAACTGTTTTTCTGTCTGTCTGTCTGTTTTCTAGAATAGGACCAAATTAACATGCTTCATGCCCATATGTTTTTGTTTCCATAATTAGTCCGCTTTTCCTGATTAAATTCCTTCATTGTTTCCAGTGGCAAAAGTTTTTTTTTTTTTTTTTTAACTATTTCATCTTTGAAACTCTTTCCACCAGCCTTCTAAATGTCAACATCACTTTATCTTGATCTAATGTGGGACTCTCTTCTTTCAATACGCCTCAATACCTTCCATTTAAACCATTCCTAAACCTCAAAATAAATATATATAAATATTAATTTTGAAAATGCTTTAACATGTTTTATATGCAAACTTACAGGAAGTCATGCACGATCCTCACGTAGCAGCGGATGGTTTCACTTATGAAGCGAAAGCTTTGAGAGAATGGTTTGACAGTGGACATACCACTTCGCCCATGACAAATCTGAAGCTTGATCACTCCAATCTTTTACCGAACCACGCTCTTCGTTCCGCCATTCAGGAGTGGAAACAAAGGCACTGAATCTGTAAGACTGTATCTTTTTCTCTCTTTTGTTTTTCATATTGTTTAATACTTTTTCTTGGTCCAATCCAATCCTGTTCCATCCATGCTCTGCATTCTGCCATTAAGGAGTGGCGGAACAAGCACTCAACATTGACTCACACCACATGAATATTTGCCTCTGTCGGTAGCAAGAAAGATTGACATTGTAATTTGTAAATAATACACCAACAGAACAAAAGCTTTTGTATCACATATTCTTTTTTATTTTTTGTTTTGGTCCCAAATGTATTTCATATCCATAGTTACATGAAATCAAATGGATATTGCCTATCCCCTGTAGCCCTTTTCCCTATTCAATTAAAAAAAAAAAAGGATATTGCCTCAGTAATTAAACGTGTTGAATGTTCTATTTTTTCTTGGAAATTTTCTAAGAAAATCCACATGAAAGCTTAGAATCTACCATTCTCCCATTTAAAGACTTGTTTCAAAAATATTTTTATGTATAATTTATGCATATATGAATCGGTTTAACATTGTATCCCAATTTAATTTAAGATTTTTAAAAAAAAAAAAGAAAGAAAGAAAATATTATAGTTTCTTTTAAAAATTAATAAAAATGAAAAATCGTTGTTAATAATATTGGCCATTCACAAAAAGAATTTTCTAAAGTGAGGAATTCTGTTGATTCTTGATTTTCTTCGTTTTTTCCTTTTGCATTGTACCAACGAGATTGTCGTGACATGATGCAAACATTAATTGCCAAACGCTTTCACCTTAGAGTCTTTGACCATTTAAGTTGAAATTCAATGGTCCAAATAGGAAGAGATCATTTTCATTTCAAGGGAAATTATGTTACTATTTTCTCGACTCATTCAGACGGACCTTTTTTTTTTTGGGGCGGGGGAAGGTAGAAATGTGCCTACTTGTGAAGAAATTGCTTAATGTCTAAATTTCATGATTCTTCGGCAGATGAAAACAGGACACAAATTTCTTACAAATTCATTTGTAAAAAAATACTTATTAATTAATATCTAAGAATGACATGTATCTTTTAAATATGTGAAAAACACATAAATTTTTTATTAATACTATTAAAAAATATATATAAAAAGTACATACTATTGAAAAATATGGTTGTGCATGTATTTGTGTGTGGTTATATTATGATCGTATTTATTATTCCAAACCCTATTGATTCTTAATATACTTAAATCCATAACTTTAAGGAGATCAAATTTTTTCAGTATTAAGATGTGTATGTTAAATCATTAGTTATTTTAAAAGTTTAAAGTTCTGATATTATATGAAATTATTAATTATTTCAAAAGTTAATACTCTCCCTTCAAACAACATGTCTTTAAACTAAAATGAAAGATAAATGAAAGAGATAAAATTTGAACTCATGACCTATGAAGCAACACCACATCAACCTTGGTAGATAGAATGCAGATATTTGTTTAATATATTACATTTTTCTTATTTTAATACTATATTAAATTACCATTTTTTAAAAAAACTTTAACCATTCTCCACTAACTGCATTCATGCAGGCTGTGCAGCTGTTGACGGGCAAAACGACTGTAACCTAACTGCGTTCTTGCAGCTGTTGAAAATTGAACGACGAGAGACACGATAGGAATGAAGTTGTTGTCAATAAGCAATACTATGTCTGCTTACGTCTAGCTCCAGTAACACCACGTGTACGAGAGAAGATTTGGTACCACAATGTGGTATCGAAGCCCCTGTATATCTCAAAAAATAAATAAATATAATTAAACACACTGGACAAAATTTTCTCCCCATTGGATTGTAGATTTAGAATATGTTTTGATATTTGTCTTAATTGTTTTGCTGATTTATTTATTTCCTTGTATAGGTTAGTTTTAATTTGTAATATTTTTTCGTTAATTCTGTAATTATATTTCATATTTTAACTGATCTTATTTAATTATAAATAGGTGTATCCATGTTAAAATAACTAGGTAAATAGAAATTTGAATTGAATAGTGTATTTATGTGTGTTGTAACTGTGTACATGAATTGTCTATTTATAGTTGAATAAGACCAATTAAAATAAAAAATACAATTAGAGAATTAACGAAAAATATTACACAATAAAATCAACCTATACAAAAAAATATAATCAACTTAGACAAGAAAATAAATCAGTGAGACAAATATCAAACAAAAATGATATATGTTTTATACTTTCAAAGTACTTAATTTTAACCTATGAAAAATACATATTCTAATTTTTAAAGACAAAAATTTAATAGATTGGATTGCAGAAATTTTTTTTACCCAATTTAAAGAAAAATTTGTCCAAACGCTAGTTTGACACGTAACTCGTGTAAGACCAACATGTATGAATGTTTACCAACCAATCAAGAGTGATATTATTGTTCATGCAGAGTATACCCGCAAAAGTTTTCACAAAGTCCGTTTTAATCAAACTTATAAGACTTGGCTTAGATTAGTTCATACGGTGAATCAGTAGACGCTTAACGTCGAACTNGTATTTATTATTCCAAACCCCGTTGATTCTTAATATATTTAAATCCATAACTTTAAGGAGATCAAATTTTTTCAGTATTAAGACGTGTATGTTAAATCATTAGTTATTTCAAAAGTTTAAAGTTCTGATATTATATTAAATTATTAATTATTTTCAAAAGTTAATACTCTCCCTTCAAACAACATGTCTTTAAACTAAAATGAAAGATAAATGAAAGAGATAAAATTTGAACTCATGACCTATGCTTTGGTAGATAGAATGCAGATATTTGTTCAATATATTACATTTTTCTTATTTTAATACTATATTAAATTACCATTTTTTAAAAAAACTTTAACCATTCTCCACTAACTGCATTCATGCAGGCTGTGCAGCTGTTGACGGGCAAAACGACTGTAACCTAACTGCGTTCTCGCAGCTGTTGAAAATTGAACGACGAGAGACACGATAGGAATGAAGTTGTTGTCAATAAGTAATACTAAGGTTATGTTTGGTACGTGAAATGGCTATTCAATGGAATAGCCTATATTAAAAATAAAATGAGTAGAGTAAATTAGCTTTGAAATAATCATTCCAATAACCATGATAGAATGATTATTCCTTCAATTGAAGGAATAATCATTCCTCTTAAGTTGAAAAGAATTGTTATTTCCTCAATTAAAGGAATAACTATTCATTCATAACCATCGGAATGACTATTTTAAGGCTAATGATTTACACTTATTTTATACTTGATAAAGGCTATTCCATGGAATAGTCATTCTTTATACCAAACATGTCCTAAGTCTGCTTACGTCTAGCTCCAGTAACACCACGTGTATAAGAGAAGATTTGGTACCACAATGTGGTATCGAAACCTGTATATCTCCAAAAAAAAAATAAATATAATTAAACACACAGGACAAAATTTTCTCCCCATTGGATTGTAGATTTAGAATATGTTTTGATATTTGTCTTAATTGTTTTGCTGATTTATTTATTTCCTTGTATAGGTTAGTTTTAATTTGTAATATTTTTTCGTTAATTCTGTAATTACATTTCATATTTTAACTGATCTTATTTAATTATAAATAGGTGTATCCATGTTAAAATAACTAGGTAATAGAAATTTGAATTGAATAGTGTATTTATGTGTGTTGTAACTGTGTACATGAATTGTTTATTTATAGTTGAATAAGGTAAATTAAAATAAGAAATACAATCAGAGAATTAACAAAAAATATTACACAATAAAATCAACAGATACAAGAAAATATAATCAACCTAGACAAGAAAATAAATCAGTAAGACAAATATCAAACAAAAACAATATATGTTTTACATTTTTAAAGTACTTAATTTTAACCTGTGAAAAATACATATTCTAAAGACAAAAATTTAATAGATTGGATTACAGAAAATTTTTTTACCCAATTTAAAAGAAAAATTTGTCCAAACACAATCTACGGAAGTTGCGCTAGTTTGACACGTAACTCGTGTAAGACCAACATGTATGAAAGTTTACCATCCAATCAAGAGTGATGTTATTGTTCATGCAGAGTATACCCGCAAAAGTTTTCACAAAGTCCGTTTTAATTAAACTTATAAGACTTGGCTTAGATTAGTTCATGCGGTGAATCGGTAGACGTTTAACGCCGAACCATTAAAAAAAAAAAAAAAAAGGTTGTGTTCCATACCAAAAAAGAAATTGTGTTCCTTTTCACTCCGCTTCCACTATTTTATTCTATTTTCATATTTTATTTCAAAACTTTACGTAGAAGCATTATATATTCGTTGTATAAAATAATCTTTGAAACGTTCAAGACTTTATAATATTATTTTATCTTTCATTGAAATATTATAACATTTTTTGTTTGTTTGTTTTTTTGGTCTAACCAGATTGAACTTGACTGGTTGAAACCACTTCTAATCATTTTAAACTTAAAAGGTCATTCTAAATTAGTTCAATCTCTTTCGTGGTTGCTCATCAAGCAATTTTGATTAGTCAAGATAGTTTACTTCTATAAAACAGTGATTAATTATAACCTAATCAAAATTTATTATTGGAGTTTTCTATTTATCTCTTTTAGGTGAGAGCTCCAATCTCTCTCCACCTGACTGCCTGAGAGTCTTCCCTGAGTCCTCCCCATCCCCAAGATCTCCCTCCACACACACATGCATACACCTATATACTTCCAACCCCAACCTTTTTTAAAAATATCTTCATTCTTCTTTTTCTTTCCCTTAGCAATTGCTGATTTTAAACTCCCAACTGTTTATTAGTCTCTCTATATTTTTGCTATTCACATTGTTTTATTCTTTTTGGTTTCCTCGTAGTCTTCTTCTTCTCTCCTATCATATTGCCTCTTTGTCCCTCAATGCCCTAATGGTTTTTTTAAGGTTTTGTCTTGATCTCTAGCATTATTTCTTAATCTTTGCACGGATGGAAATTAACCTTCTAGTTCTCTAGATGCTATCGAATAAAGACGAGTGCTTTCCGAATCCCGAGTATGCCTCAATATATCACTTTGTGGCTACTTGGAGGCAGCTCAGTTCGATAAATTTTAAGGACTAAAGCGGCAAATTTAAGTAGAACTTTTGTTATGGTTAATATTATTTAAATAATTTTAATTGTTAGTTTATATTTTTTGACAATCGTTTTTTTCTTGTTTTTTGCTCCTAATTTTCTCAAACCAACATGTACAATTCATATCTATAATCTATTGTGAAACATTTAATTTTAATGGATGACATATTTTGTATTTAGCTATATATAATTTTTTTTTACGTAGAATTTAATTTACGCAAAATTAATTTTACTTTATTTTAAATACTATTTTAATGAACGAATTCTTAGCTGACATCTTGGTTTAAGTTAAGGTGAAATTAAGAATTTAGTTAACGCTTTAGGGTGTTATTAGTATGACTTTTTTTTTTTTTTTTAAAGTATGAAAGTAAGAGTGTGAGCGAAAGTGTGCTATTCTTATTTCTTTCGAATTTTAGGCGACGGCTTAATTCCACTAGACAATAAGCAAGCCTTGCTTGATGGTTGCCATCCGAGTTTATTGTTTATTTGAACCCCTTTTTATCAAATTGATTTTTATAGTTACTAGTCTAATAATATTAAGTCAAATTACTTATTGATTTTGTGGCGCTGCATCACACGGATGATTAAATATTTTGGAAAAAATCATATTTAGTCCCTAAGTTTTTATATAATTTGAATTTAGTTCTTGAGTTTTTAATTTCAAGAGTATGATCTCTAAGTTTTGCTCAAATTTTAAATAAGTCCCTCTATCACTTTTTCATCAAAATAAATGGTTTGCTATATATTATTTGTGTCTCAATTCACATGTTAGCGTTCATATAAACACTTAATACCAATATCATATTATTAAAAGCTAACTCATCCATAAAAAAAAAAAAAACAACAAAAAAACAAAACAAAAAACAAAAAAACAAAAGACCCAATTTCAAAAACAATAATCATCTTTTTTATTATCTTAATCTTCTAAATTTGTAGTATTAAAGAAAGAACTAGTAACTTTGACGTTGATATAGACATTAGCGTGTCAAATAAGACACACATGACAAATAGAAAAAATCGTTAATTTTGACAGTAAAGTGATAGAGGGACCAATTTTAAAACTTGAGTAAAACTTAAGAATCTGATTCTTAAAATTGAAAACCTAAGGACTATATTCAAACCTGATGAAAACTTGGGGATTAAATATGATTTTTCCCAATATTTTGTAAAGATCTCGAAACAAGGATTAGACATACGAGTTTATTTAGGTTTGTAATTTAAAAAAAATATGATTTAAAAACAGCTATTTTAAAATGTGCGATTTAAAAATTTGATTTTTAAAAATATAGTTAAGCAGTTGATAAAAACGTAATTTGACATTTAAAATTGTAATTTAGCCTTTAAAATTATATGTTTTTAAAAATCATCTCCTTACCTGTGATTTGAAAATACATATTGCGATTTTTAAAAAATACAATCCAAAACGATTCAATTTTTACGATTTGATTTAAAATTGTACTTTTTATTTATGAAATCGCAATTCCAAACACACACATCGTCACTTTTAATTTTTTGTATTAACAAAGCTGTTTGTGTAAAATGGTCAGATAGCTTATTTTGTAAATTTGTAAGATAGTTTTAATATAAAAATAAAAAATAAAAAATAAATCAGTTTGACTTTGATACAACTGCAAATTACATGACTAAATACGTTATTATTCCAAAATATTATGTCAGTTTAATTGATACACAAATACAACCTATGGAAGATATCTCATAAAATACTTGATGTGATAAATTAATCTTTATAAAAATATAAAATTGTCAGTTGCTAACTTGCTATCGTATTTATTAATTAACTTGCATACAAAACCCTAGATAGGTCATGATACACTTCCAAAGACAGATTATCCTAAATTTGATACCTCTTTTTTAATTTATGAATTTGTCCTCCAATCGGAGACCGTTGCTGATGTTGACCTGCAGGGCGGACAAAACAGGTAAATCCAACGGCCAAAATGACGCCACGTGAAGGTGCTGTTGTGTTGTGTTTTCTAGTGAGGTCGACACGTCACACAGATAAGACGACGGTTACAAAGATGGATCAAAAGTGCGTTAGAGAATATTCCTCCAAAAGTTGGCCCTACCAATTCGTTGAAAATGTTGACCAACAAGCGGCAATCTCGCATAATTGTCACGAACTCTTATTCAAAGATTTTGGAAAAGTAGGTACCCTCTCCAAATCAAGGATCATGATTTATTATTATTTTTAAGAAGTTGTATATTTTTAAATTATGTAAATTTATGTCATTTTTTTATATAAAATGTTTTAAAAAATGCTATCAATTAAAAATATGACATATAATTGATAAAGTAAAAACATATATATATATATTTCAAAAAATATTTTATTCACTCTAGAATGAACGCTTTTTCATCAATAAACCAAATTATAGTTTTTGCTTAAAACTTTTTTACAATATAAAATGCAAGGATCTGATGAAAATATATTCAATTCTCATTGATAACATATTACATTTTTAATAGGTATGGATATTAATTTACATAATTTTGAAAATCTACAATTTCAAATAAATTGTACGGAATTCTTATTCTCAATTGACAATGTCCCTTATTCAATTTGAACAATGTTCTCCCAAACTATAAAAAATTGTCAATATTCTCAATAATGAAAATATCCTTAATAAAATAAAACAAAAATACTAAAACTTATAATAAAAAATAATACTAAAACTAAAAATTAAAAAAGAAAAGAAAAACATAAAAACCAGGGTGTGGCCAAATTTAAAAATAAAATAAAATTTCTTTAAAAAAAACTAAAAAATTTCGTTTTTTTTTTCTTTTTTTAAAAAAAAGTTCTTTTAATTTTTGTGAATTTCTAAATTTTTTTTTTTTTTGTCTTATTGAAAAATTTGCAAGGTTATTTTTGTATTTTTATTGGCCTTTAAAAAAATTGACAATTTTTTAGTAGTTTGGGAGAGACAATAGCCGACTGTCCTAGAGACTGGTATGGGCCATAGCCCCTACAAAGTTTTTTCAAAAAATTGACCTGTATGGACACACATACACAACAAGCTAAAAAAAAAAACACATACCCAAAGACAAATTTTATTATATTATATATACTTATACTGTAAACTAATAAAAACAAACAAATTGATCAAAAATAAAATAAAAATAAACACAAGTAAAGAAAAAACAAAAATTGTTCATTTTTATACACATTTTTGTTTTTAAATTATAATAGTCATTATTGCACATGCCGCCTTTTAGTTCATCTTGTTTTTGAGATTTTGACGAAGTTTTACACAGAGACAATATTATGTGGCTTTTTAATGGTATATTTCTCCACTTTGTCTTTTTGTATTAGTACTAACATATTACGTTGTTAATATATCAATTTTGACATATATTTTTTGTGGTATACCTTTTGCATGATAAATTGCTTTATTTTTGTTTTAAACTATATTTGTCACATTTTTAGTTCGGGCCCCTACAAAAATGATTTTCTGGCTCCGTCGTTGAAGAGGGACAATGTCCTTCAAACTTTCAATTGCCCCTAATTAAAAGTTTATGAGAATATTATTAATTGTGTGGTAATTTGAGAGGATATATGGACTTTTTCCAAAATTTATTTTATGGTTGGCTTTTTTTAAGTGAGCTCAAGTTAAGCATGTGAGACAAAAGTCACAGGAAGCATTTTCAACAGACATTTTATATAGTTATTATGAGCCACTTTATCTTTCTAGTAGATACTTTAAATTGAAGTATCTCTATCAATTTTATTGTAGCACTTATTATTTTTTATTATTTTCTCTCTCCTCTTTTTTTTTTTTGTCAACTTTCACAGTAAAAAAATAATACATTAATAAAGAAAGTAGACAGTGAGATGAATAACATATTGAAATTTATATTGAAAAATAATTAGCTAAAAAAACAAAGAAAAAGTATCTTAAGTAGCTAAAATTACGTTATCGCTGTAAATGGTCTCATGGTAGTTTTGAAAATATATTACCTTTTTAATAGGTATGGATATTAATTCACATAATTTTGAAAATCTATAATTTCAAATAAATTATAGGGGATCCTAATTCTCAATTGACAATGTCCCTTATTTAATTTGAACAATGTTCTCTCAAACTATAAAAAATGATCAATATTCTCAATAATAAAAATACCCTTAATAAAATAAAACAAAAATACTAAAACTTATAATACTAAATAATACTAAAACTAAAAATTAAAAAAGAAAAGAAAAACATAAAAACCAGGGTGTGGCCAAATTTATAAAAAAAATAAAAAAATAAAAAAAATTTCTTTAAAAAAATAATAAATTTCGTTTTTTTTTTAAAAAAAATTCTTTTAATTTTTGTGAATTTATAGATTTTTTTTTTGTCTTATTAAAAAATTTGCAAGGTTAATTTTGTATTTTTATTGACCTTTAAAGAAATTGATAATTTTTTGGTAGTTTAGAAGGGACAATGGCGGACCGTCCTAGAGACTGGTATGGGCCATAGCCCCTACAATTGTTTTTTCAAAAAATTAACTTGTATGGACACACATACACAACAAGCTCAGAAAAAAAAAACACATACCTAAAGACAAATTTTATTTTATTATATATACTTATATTGTAAACTAATAAACACAAGCAAATTGATCAAAAATAAAATAAAAATAAGCACAAGTAAAGAAAAAACAAAAATTGTTCATTTTTATACACATTTTTGTTTTTAAATTATAATAGTCATTTTTGCACATGCCGCCTTTTAGTTCATCTTGTTTTTGAGATTTTGACAAAGTTTTACACGGAGGCAATATTATGTGGCTTTTTAATGGTATATTTCTCCACTTTGTCTTTTTGTATTAGTACTAATATGTTACATTGTTAATATATCAATTTTGGCATATATTTTTTGTGGTATACCTATTGTATAATAAATTACTTTATTTTTGTTTTAAACTATATTTGTCACATTTTTAGTTCGGCCCCTACAATAATGATTTTCTGGCTCCGTCGTCGTTGAGGAAGGACAATGTCCTTCAAACTTTCAATTGCCCCCAATTAAAAGTTTATGAGAATATTATTAATTGTGTGGTAATTTGAGAGGATATATGAACTTTTTTCAAAATTTATTTTGTGGTTGGCTTTTTATAAGTGAGCTTAAGTTAAGCATGTGAGACAAAAGTCACCGGGAGCATTTTCAACAGACATTTTATATAGTTATTATGAGCCACTTTATCTTTCTAGTAGATACTTTAAATTGAAGTATTTCTATCAATTTTATTGTAGCACTTATTATTTTTTATTATTTTCTCTCTCCACTTTTTTTTTTTTGTCAACTTTCACAGTAAAAAAATAATACATTAATAAAGAAAGTAGACGGTGAGATAGATAACATATTAGAATTTATATTAAAAAATAATTAGCTAAAAAAAAAAAGAAAGAGTATCTTAAGTAGCTAAAATTACGTTATCGCTGTAAATGGTCTCTCATGGTAGTTTGAGTTTCACTCCAAGTTCCCAATTCAAGTTGATCTGTTTTACTGTTTTGATGAACTCAATGCAGTGGAACCCGCTTGTTTATATATTCCCAGAAGCTTCTTCGCGAAGGAAACTAGGCACGCAAAGTAGCAGAGTTTTTAGCTTTTAAGAAAGGCTCGCCAAAAAGAAAGACAATAAAAAATAAAAAATAAAAAAAAGAGAAAAAAATTTAAGAAAGTACGAGGATGTAGAGGGAGAGTACACAGTGTTTAACCGGGCATGGAGTTGTTCAACTTATGTGAATTCAGGGAGTTATTTTATTTGTTTATATGTGAGAGTCTCCTTGTTATAGAACAATCGTTGTAGCTCAAAGCAAGCTATCCCTTTCGCGTCTAATCATATCGACAGTGACCTCACAAACCATCCTCACACCCCGTCTTCAATTGCTCTTTTCAAAGTTTTTCGTTTTCATTCTTCTTCGAATCCGAGATAAGAGGGGGTTTAATTCAAGAAGATAAAGGGGGGTTTTAAGGAGATTATTTGGGTGAATCGGGCAGTTGGAATATTGGGTTATTCGTTGTAAAAAGGAAGGAAACTGGATTAGGTTGTGTGAGATCTTGATGATTTAAGAGTTTTAGAGGAAAAAGAGTTGTAGAGGGAGTGAAATACAATGGTTTGCGGTTTTGATGATTGAGTTATCCAGTACATATTATCATGGCTGTGGGGAGTCATGGGCCTGGAATCACACAACGGGTCGATTCCTTAAGAGTGCACGATGTTAGGGTTTCAGGAATTATGGCCAGTAGGCAAGAAATTTCAGAGGAACCGGTGGAGCGCATAATTGATAATATAATACATGTTGCGGTGGGGAAAGATGTGAAAGAGGGCAAATCAATTTTGGATTGGGCATCTAAGCACTCTGGAGGCAAGAAAATTTGCATCCTTCATGTTCATCAGCCTGCTCAAAGGATACCCATGAGTAAGTTTACAACATACATACATACATGCATGCATTGATACCTAATATATAGACCGTATGTATGTATGAGCACAACGCATACGCACATGTTTGGTTTGCCTTCTGATGAATGTTATTTTAGGATAATTAAATTCGGGAAATTTCACTACAATTGCCAGAAAAATTGTTTGATCTTAATTTTATTGAACTTGGCTGCAATTTGGAACTCAACTCATAATCTGGTGATTTGATGAAATTTAGGTGAAGAATCTATATCCGTTCACCTAGTTGACTGAGATTTTGATAACTATTCTGTCATGCAGTTGCCAGCATATTTTTGGTTTTTAGTTCCTCTGGAACTTATTATGTATTTTCTTTTTCTTGATGTTTAGTGGGAACAAAATTTCCAGCAAGCTCACTGAAGGAACAGGAAGTGAAGGCATATAGGGAAATTGAGAGGCAAAATATGCATAAGACCCTGGATGAGTATCTCCGTATCTGCCTTCGAAATGGGGTATAAATACGTCTTTATCTCTTTCTTTACAATTTTTTTGTTGTTGTTCTTGTTTTTTTTTTTTTTTTTTCGGTTCTTCTAGTTGTTCTGCCTTAGTGAACATTTTGTTTTCTAAAACTAAACAAGTTTATTAGGTTCTATCATGAATTGGGTATGAAGAGTATGAAGCTAAATGTTTTTGTGTGACAGTCATTACAATAGGTATACATGATAGGATATAAGCATCGAGGTTGGGATTATCATATACTTCCTGGACTTTTGACAGCAGGATTCATGATCTTCATACCTAAGGGATCCTTTTGAAATGTTCTTTTTATTATTATTTTTTTTTGGGTAGTAATCCCTTTTTAGTGGATTGGAGCATTTGTTGAACTTCCTGATTTGTTTTGACTATGTTAACCTTTTAATGTAGGTGCGGGCTGAGAAACTACATGTTGAAATGGATTCCATTGAGAAGGGAATTGTGGAACTCATCTCCCAGCATGGAATCCAGCAGCTCATCATG
The DNA here is from genome assembly GCA_900184695.1 of Betula pendula. NCBI lineage: Eukaryota > Viridiplantae > Streptophyta > Magnoliopsida > Fagales > Betulaceae > Betula > Betula pendula. The sequence goes on along the minus strand of FXXK01000028.1, from coordinate 993,221 downwards.
GGAGCAGCTGCAGACAAGCACTTTTCAAGGTAAAAACCACATAAGAACTTTTCCATGTACTTAATCAAGTAGTTCGTTTTAGTTTTGTGTACATCCATTGTGGATCTTACAAGATAGGAAAGCAATTTTATGATTCTGATGGATGCTTTATGTAGTGGATAGAGCAAGCCTCACTGGGGGTTGCAGAAGATGAAGGGGTGTGAAAAGATTGATGCTATATTTTTGTTCATTCAGCAAAAAACAGATGGGTGATGGGTCCTAACTGTATAAGCCGTGGGCTGATACATTAATGCAAAGAAAGAATGACGCACAATAGGGAGACCGAAAAGTAAAGTAGTTTAACTTGCTGCTTAAAATTGCAGGAAAATGATGGACCTCAGGTCTAAGAAAGCCATTTATGTACGCCAACAAGCACCTGAGTTCTGTCACATTCAATTTGTCTGCAAGGAGCACCTGATCCACACCAGGTTTGCTATGTCTTATTGCATCCACGATGCTGATGTGTGCCGATACTTTCAGAAAATATGTCATTACATAAAGAATGTATTCCTATTCACTATTCCCAATGGAGAAGCTTTTAAGCTTTTTAACTATTCTATTGGTTATTTTTATGGCTACAAAATGCTTGATCAGTTATTAATCGGGAAAATTGTATACTTCAAACCACTATAAATTCTTTCTTTGAAGGTGGCTCTAAAATTTTGGATCATCACCTGATTTTGATGATTTTGTGTCTATGCAAGTGAACTCAACTTATCCTTTCTTCCCAACATTATAACTGATACAAGTTTCTTGTCAAAACAGGGAAGGTAGTTTACATGGAGCTGATATGGAGGTTGTATCTTCATTGCCACAAGCGAGTCCAAACATTGAAGTCGACCAGTCAAACCACTTGAGACCACGATCTGTAATAAAATGGCTAGAACCTACTAATCCAGCTCAAGATCTATTGCGAAGAATAAAGTCTGCCACTATTGAGAAATATGGAGGGAGCACAATAGGTGTTTCTTCCCCAGTTAATACAGAAGGGCTTTCAACTCCAGATAGAAGGTCAGATGCAGAAGGGAGTTCTTATGGATCTGATAGGGTATCTAGAAGTCTTTCCCTGGGTTCTGGTTACTCAACGTGTTCTTCTAGTGACGTACCTCTGGTTCCATGTGTGTGGACTGAGGGAAGTGAGAATGGGTTTGACTCGAGTGCAGTCCCTCAGTTTAAAGAGGATCAGCATCACTCTTCTCCTCCCAGTGTACTGGTATGTGCCAAACTTTATGGGACATACATGTTTATGTTATGGAGCATGTGCACATTTTGAGTTGTGAGTTTGGAATTTGTAAGAATCATTTTGCATTTCTTTTTAGTCAACTGAATGCATCATTGACCAAAATATACAAAAGATTTTAACAATTGGTGGACTTTTGCAGGACGGAGGTATAGATGACATTCTTTTTGACCAACTTGAAAAAGCCAGGGCAGAGGCCAGTAATGCGAGGCAAGAAGCTTTTCAAGAGACTATCAATCGTGGGCAAGCTCAAAAAGATGCCATCAATGCCATACGGAGGGTAAATTTGTTATATCCTTTGTACTTCTTCATCACTATTTACTATGGAGATCATTTTGTCTATGTGGATAGGAAAATGAATATTTTTTTAAAAAAAAAAAAAAAAAAAAACTTTAATATTGGGTAGAAATTAACATGTCAAAGAAAGGCGATAGTTATGTCCTATGGAGTGAAATTGTCTACACATTACACACTTTGTACTTGACCATCACATACCTTGAGCATATTTAGGATAAGAAGATGAAGAACAGTTAAGTGGACTGAATGTATGGACATTTTCCCTCTTAACATCGGTGCTTAATGTAAAAGTGTTAGATCTTATCTTGATGCTTCCATGATGGTCCATCTAAGAGGTGGAGCATATATAACACAATCTAGATCAACATTATTAGACAATTCAAAGTGGGTAGGCATCATCTTCAATTGCATTAAATTGCTTATATGGAATATCTCAAGAGTGTAAACTTGAAAATGTCATTATCTTATGCAAATTGCCAATTATGCAATTTACAGGCTAAAGCATCAGAAAGATTATATCTTGAGGAGTTGAAGCAAAGGAAAGAAATTGAGGAAGCACTATCAAAAGAAAGACAAGAAATTGGAAAGATGAAAAACGAGTGTGACAAAGTCATGGAAGAACTTCAGATTGCCCAAGATCAAAAATCATCAGTGGAGAGGCAAATTGCAGCATCTGAACAGATGGTAAAGGAGTTGGAGCAGAAGATTGTCTCTGCTGTCCAACTCTTGCAAACTTATAAAAAAGAGCGAGAAGAGTTGCAGGCAGAACGTGACAGTGCACTTAAAGAAGCCGTGGAGCTGAGAAAGAAACAAGGAGAGGCCTCAAGCACACACATGCCTCAGTACTTCTCCGTGTTCTCTTTCTCAGAACTTGAGGAAGCAACTCAAAATTTTGATCCATCCTTGAAGATTGGAGAAGGGGGATACGGGAGCATTCATAAAGGTTTTCTGCGTCACACACAGGTGGCTATAAAAATGCTACACCCCCATAGCTTGCAAGGCCCATCAGAATTTCAACAGGAGGTGAGATGGGTTTGGATTTTGTGTATTTATTGGGAGATAGCTTGAATCATTTACTGAATTCATAATTTATTGGGCTGATTGCTGTTTTTTTTTTGTCTAAGAGACTTGGAAATCTAAATCTTTATGAATATCATTGTTATTCACAATGTTATTATTACGTCCAGTACTAGGACCCAATTGGTATGCTTTTTTAGTTGGATTTAACAGTGTTTTGCAATATTATGAACTGTAACAATGCCTCAGCTAAGCTAATAATAAATTTATGAAGTAGGTATCATAAATACCATTTGCTTAAGTGTAGTTGCACCCAGTTTAATGAATGGATGTATGATGGTCTGTTGTTCTAAATAATTCTTTATATTTTTTGGAATTAGATAACATAAGTATTGATTGGTGATGGTTTCTCAATTGTCAATTTTTATTTTTTCTACCTACATTTAGTGTATCTTCATAACTTTTTATTTATTTATTTATTTATAAGCAAGATAGCGAATAGGGAAGGGGAGTGTATCTTCATAACTTATTATGTAATACTTGAACATGTCCCATCTTGTAGTCATAAATACAATTCTAATTAGCAATTGACTGTAACTACTTTAATGCTACACTAAGGCTCCATTTGTTTAAACAGGGAACGCATTTTCTTGGCAAACCACTTGTTTTCTATTGTTTGGTGAGACCCAAAAATTGATGTAGTCAACATTTTTAGTGTTTGATTGGTTGACATGAAAGTCATTTGCATACAATCATTGGCTATCTGCCCAAGACCCCGTGAATAACACAATTTATCTTTGTTTTTTGAAACATTGTATTTATGGATGACGGCGTTTGTTTCTCCTCCGTCACTTAGTTTTAGTGATTTCCTTGTTCGTTTTGTTTCCCCTAATTAGGTGTTTCATTTTATATACTTCCTGTGTACTTAGGGGCGCCTTACGCTCTTTCTAAGTTTTTAATAAGATTGACTTGTTACTTATTAGCAAAAAAAAAGAAGCAAAAACTAATGGCTAGTAGGAACTTGAAGGGTGGAGGATGGAAGTCACATGTTGCCTTTTTGGGGGGTGGGGAAGAGGGAGGAAGTTTACACAGAGGTGGCGTGGCAGAGGGTGGTGGTGCTAGGGATGAGGGGCAACAGAGGGAAGTGTTCTGGCGTCCTAGGGGAAACAGTTTTACACTTTTAAATTGTTTCCCAAGTGTTGTAAAGAGCATTGCTTGAGCCTTAATGATGCTGGGGGGGGGGGGGGGGGGGGGGGAAGAGGGAGGAAGTTTACATAGAGGTGGTGTGGCGGAGGGTGTGGTGCTAGGGATGAGGGGGGCAACAAGGTGGGGGATGATGTGGATGGTATAGGGGGTTGGCTGTCGGAGGGGAAGAGGGAAGTGTTCTGGCGTCCTAGGGGAAAACAGTTTTACACTTTTAAGTTGTTTTCCCAAGTGTTGTAAAGAGCATTGCTTTGGCTGAAAAATAACTTGCATTGACCAAATTGAGCCTTAATGATGCTATAGTAATGGCTACAGCCTACAATTGTTCACACATTTATAGTATATAAAAATATGAGGGTATGGAGAAACTAAGAATTGGACTAGAAGTAAACTAAATGAGTACCTACTGAAAAGTTTGCTTGTTCTTTGGTGACTTAAATTTTCATTATTATTCTACATTTTGTTTTTGTTTTTCCTTTTTTTAAACCAAATTCTCTGGTACGTTATTCTTCCACAATTTCAAAAAGGATATGACAAAAAGGAAAAGGAAAAAAAGAAAATCTATATCCGGTCTTTAAGAATGAAACTTAATTTGATCACAAGTTTGGCATTGTATGACATTGGTTTTGTATTTCAGGTTGATGTATTGAGTAAATTGAGGCATCCCAATCTGGTTATACTTATTGGAGCCTGCCCAGACGCTTGGGCTCTTATCTATGAGTACCTTTCCAATGGAAGCCTTGAAGATCGGCTTAGCTGCAAGGACAATAGTCCGCCATTACCATGGCAGATTCGAATACGCATTGCTGCAGAGTTGTGCTCTGCACTCATCTTTCTTCACTCCTGTCAACCTAACAACATAGTACATGGTGACTTGAAACCCGCCAATGTTCTCCTTGATGCTAACTTTGTTTGCAAACTTAGTGACTTTGGAATTTGTCGTTTATTATCTCATGATCAAAGTTCAAGCGACAACTCAACAGAGTTTTGGAGGACCGACCCAAAGGGCACTTTTGCATATATGGATCCTGAGTTGCTTTCCACAGGAGAGCTTACTCCGAAGTCAGATGTTTATTCGTTTGGAATTATATTATTACGGTTGTTGACTGGGAGGTCAGCCTTGGGAATAACAAAGGAAGTGCAATATGCATTAGATGTTGGAAATTTGAAAGCCCTCTTGGATCCATTGGCTGGGGATTGGCCATTTGTGCAGGCTGAACAGTTGGCTCGTCTGGCATTAAGGTGTTGTGAGATGAATCGAAGGAGCCGGCCAGACCTTGTTTCAGATGTCTGGAGGGTACTTGAACCAATGAGGGCTTCATGCGGAGGCTCGTCTTCATTCCGGCTAGGTCCTGGAGAGCATTGCCAGCCTCCTCCATATTTTATTTGCCCCATTTTCCAGGTAGGTTCTTCTGTTCCTAATATTTTTCAATATATCATGGACTCTATTATTTGTAGAGATTTTTTCTTTTCCGCTGAACCATGGGAGACAACAATTTCGTAATCTCAACCAAGTGAAATGGGAAAAATGTTGCGGTGTGGTCTTGTGCACTGAAACATTATATAACAGGGGGGTTATTTAGATGGAAGAATCTAAATGACCACATCCTGGTAACACTTCAGTCTAAGAGGAATACAGCTCTGATCTGAAACGTTTCATAAAGGAAACTCTTAATGTACTATATCATCACATAAAATGGAACCCTTATTTGCAAACTTGCAGGAAGTAATGCAAGATCCACATGTGGCGGCGGATGGTTTTACTTATGAAGCAGAGGCTTTGAGAGGATGGCTGGACAGTGGGCATGATACTTCACCTATGACAAATCTGAAGCTTGAACACCGCAATCTTGTCCCGAACCATGCTCTTCGTTCTGCCATACAGGAGTGGCTGCAACAGCATTGAAATCTTTCTTGTTTTCTTTCTTTTAGTTATACATATTGTTTATACTTGCAGAAAGAGAAGCAAAAGTTTTCGTCTTTTCACTATTTTTTTTTTTTCGCTTGTCTATTGGATACAAAAGTTTGCAGCCACATAATTCGCCATCCTGTTGTACACAAGACATACAGCTCCACTCCACGTTACACGACATGTTGATCCCTTTGTATATTTTACACAGTACGTATCTTATATATTTCCTTATATGTGATAGCATGTAATTTTCGTCATGAGAAGAAAAATATAGCTTTTCATTTCTATAGGGAGGAGGATTGTAACAGGCTTGCTAGATTTGTGTA
>FXXK01000028.1:951872-986600 GCA_900184695.1 Betula pendula | reverse complement strand
CATCCACGGGCTATGACTATATAGATGGATCGAAGTCTCTTCAAGCCTACTTTATGCAGCCATGACCATTTGGAGTACTGGTATTTGCTTAAAGAAGTCTAACCCAGAAAAAGAAAATTGGCAAGAAGTCTTCATTAGTCTCTAGTATCTTTATCTACCTTGCTAAAGACATTAGCGGATGAACAATGTTTCTTTTGTTTTGCCCTCCATTGAGGCTGCACATTTAGAGAGTCTTGCCGGATGGGGCTCTTTATACCACAAAGCTTGTGCTTCATGCGCCATGGGAAGAGAATTTCCAGGCCACAGCCCTTTGGTGAAGCACTTGACTGCCCACAAGCTTCAGGGTAATTGCAGGGCTTAGGGAATTTCTTGTTGAAACTCTTGGAGAAATTTAAAGCAGATGATTCAGCCAATGCAGTGGCATCAGGAAGAAAGCGCTTGATTATGAAATTTGGTGACTCATTGCCTCTACACTCTGCCAGCTTCAACTTTAAACCATTTAACTCATCATCAACTTTCTCTGCTTTTGTCACAATGTCTATTGCCTCTGACAAGGAGAACACATCCATGGCATCTGAGAAAGCAGCATCGTCGTTGTCGTCATCATCATCAGCATCACCATCACAACCATCACCAAGATGATCATTAATAACTGCTTGATCATCATAACCATTGTTTGTTGCATCTATGGATGGATGCCAGCGACATGGTGGGAGCCTCGGACGAGGTGTATAATCATCCTCCCCATCATGGATGTCACCTCTCTCCAAGTCCTTGGGCTTGCCTGGAGCTTGCTCCCATGAAAATGGAATCCTATGATCACTTGCACCTTGTGAATTCACTACTTCTTCGCTTGTGTAACCACCAATACGCCTTGTCGACAAGAGTGGCGCATTAAAGTTAAGCTTTCTGGGATATCTCGAAATATTCATAGCTTCTTCATTTACTTGATGATCTTCTTTTTCTTCCATATACACTATTTCTATTTGCTGCTAAATGCAGATGATCACATAAAGAAATGGAAGAGAAGTTGAGCTTTAGGTGTGTGATACGGGTGGAAATGTTAGAGGCAGTTGGGTGAAATTATAACATAAACAGCACAGCTGGACATATGGGTTTCTCGTGAGACCAATATTTGCTTTAAAATGGTCACAGGTGAGGTGAAAAGACCCTTCTCTATGGGATTGAGGAAATCTCTACAGCATTGAAATCTTTCAGAAAGAGAAGCAAAAGTTTTCGTCTTTTCACTTTTCTTTTTTTTTTTTTTTTATTTCGCTTCTCTATTGGATAGAAAAGTTTGCAGCCACATAATTCGTCGTCCTGTTTTACACAAGAAACACAGCTCCACTCCACGTTAATACACGACATGTCTTGATCCCTTTGTATATTTGTTCCACGTTACACAACACGTTGATCCCTTTGTATATTTAAGTATTTAATTAACACAGTATCTTTTATTTCCTTTTATGTGAGAAGAAAAATATATCTCTTCATTTCTATAGGGAGGGAGGAGGATTGTAACAGGCTTGCTAGATTTGGTTATAACTGTTTTGTGATCGTAAATTTATGGAATTCTTCAAAATAATCTGAAGAATAACACAAGACGATATTGTAAAATAACATCTACAAGGAAGGAAACGGGTGATATATTACATAGAAAGTTTGTTTTGCTGTGATCAATCATTGAGAATGGACCATGAAATTGGATATATATATAGAGAGAGAGAGAGAGAGAGAGAGAGAGAGGAGAGAGAGAGAGAGAGAGAGAGAGAGTAATGATAAAGAGAAGCCTGGGCTGATTGAACAGTAAGTCAGCTCAGGCTATTTGAGATTAAAAAAAAAAAAAAAAAAATATGAAATCTGATGGTGGGCTCATGAAAATACAAAGAAAAAGCTTGGGCTGATTTACTATTCAATCAGTCCAAGCTTATGTATATCATCACTCATCTATATATAATATATATATAATATATTATATATATATATATATAATATATATTATCACAAGCAACCAGCTCTTGTTAAGCTAATTTTCACAAGATTTGGCATTCTACAACCCCTTTGCAAAGAAAAAAAAAGACGGGTGGCTCAAGTCACCCTTTGCAATCTTAGGTAGTAGGGTGAAGAAAATGAAGGTGGTAGCTTAGGGGTGCCTGGGTGGTTTCAGCCCCACCCCATTTTTCTCCTTAGAGGTGGCTAGTAGCAAAGGGTGACTTAAGCCAGCCTTTTTTTTTTTTTTAAGTTTTTTTTTAAAAAAATGCAAAATTGATTCATGTATTTAGTCTAAATTACAGATCATTCCATGTGGTATAAGAAAACACTTTGAGGTCCCTATGGTTGACCAAAATAACAAATCACTCCCTGAAGCAAATTTTCATCAATCATTTTTAACAAACCGTTAGTTTGCCATGTCAATTTTTTTAACAATAGCGCGCTACCCTATCAGTCTGACGTAGCAGACTAACGGTTTCTGTTAAAATAACTGGCGAAAATTTGCTTCAAGAAGTTATTTGCTATTTTGGCCAGTCATATAGACCTTTGAGTTTTTTCTTATACCACAATGAGTGATATGTAATTTAAACCAACCATACAGACCAATTTTACATTTTTCTTTTTTTCTTTAATATTTTAATATTTTTAATTTTTAGTTTTCTATTTTTTTCCTTTTTTTAATTTTTAATGAAGCATAACTACGTATAAGTTTTTAAGTTGACACATTAAATTTTTGGACGGAATGTGGACGAAAGCACTATTTCCGTCTTTAGCTACAATCAAAATACCATCTATGAGACAAAATAAAATCGAATTGATAAAAAATAAAATTGTTAAACCACGTAAAGCAAAAATGTATTTAACCCTAAATAGATTAGTACATTATGCATCGCTGGGCTTGGTTTAAGTGGTTTATGCTTAATGGAGGACTGGGTTCCACTACTTGTGTGCAACTCTGGGCCTTAAGAGATGGGCTCACAAGATTGCTGTTGACATGGGTATTCAAAAATCTCAAATTTTTGTTTAGTTTCCATCAGATACCCTGGCAACCATACAGCCGGGTTGAGAGGGACGGCTTCTTGTATCTATGATATCGTTTCCCCCCTTTATTATTATTTTTTATTTTATGTAGTTTTTGTAAACGATGTTATTATTTTGAGTAAGAATAATGCTATATATTATATTATTATTTTATTATGCTGATATAATAATATCAATTCACTATTGGATTTTTTTTTTTAACAAAAAATGATATAAGGGTGGATTACCAATGACATGTTAGCATAGTATAATAGTGTCATAGTGGTGAAAAGTAAATTCATCTCACTCTTATTCTACAGGGCTAGGTTAAAAATAAATTTAAGGATTGATAAACAATACAACAATTACTCAAAAAAATTAAGGTAAAATAGAAGTATAATTCGTAACATTACTTTATTATTTTATATTGGGTAAATCCCTATAAAGATTTGCTTTGTCACAATTATGAAGCTTTGCACAAAAGAAAAGGAGATTTTATACATATATGACTATTATATGAGGAAGAACTAAGGTGGCGTTTAGGGGTGTGCAAGTTCACCGCCTACCGCCTACCGACCGTGTACCGACCGAGTTTCGACCGTCTTCGACTGCCTACCACCCACTGGCGGTCGGTAGGCGAAAGAAAAAAATTTCTTTCGACATTTGTCGGTCGGTAGGCGAAAATGGTTTTGTATCGACCGCCTACCAACTTTAACCGACATTCACATTCTCATAATCAATATAATTGGAAATGAGAAAAATTCACATTTTGAAAAATCTAATCATGTTGTGCCACATCATTTTGTAAGAGTTTTTTTGTAAAAATTTTTTAAAGTATTTTATGATGTCACTATGAGAATGTAAATGACCGACTTAATAAGTTTGTGAATGTTGATTATGAGAATGTAAATTTGAAACAGGTTTTTATATTATTGGGCCATATTATATTTTGAAAATATTCATAATTTTTGAAAATTGCCATAATAGAAACCCTATTTTTCGACCCAAAAAACGCATAGGCTGCAAGGCCATAACCTAAAAATTGGCCCAAAAAGTGCATGGGCTACCCCAGCCGAACTAGAAACTTGACCCGATTTAACCGACATTTCCGACCGTCATTACGACAAAAGTCGGTAATGTCGGTAGGCGAAACAAGCCCACATACGGTAAAGTCGGTACAATTTTCGACTTTACCGACAGTGATTTGGCGAAAGGCGAAAATGCTATTTTCGACACCGACTTAACCGACGAACACCCCTAGTGACGTTTGGCAAATCATTCTTGAAAATGTGGCTTCTTCGAGAAGCCTTGGAAGCCTAAATTTTTTTTTGGGTTGAAAATGCCCCTACCTATTTAGTCTGAGTCTGATTCATTTTTGTTCTGACCAAAAAATGCAAGGCAATACAATCAGGTACCAAACAGGGGCATTTTTTATCAAAAAAAAAAAAATCAGCTTCCAAAACTTCTCAAGGATGCCACATTTTCAAGTCTTTTTACTGTGCACCTTTAGTATATGCACAGTAAAAAAAACTTGAAAAATCTTGAGAGTAATTTGACAAACAACCCCTAAAGCACCATAAAAAAGAAATGAAGAGGGAAAACACTCCTAATAATTGATAGAAAAACTTTTCTAATGGTATACCAGTCTTAATAATTGATAGTACTCCTAATATAGTACTCTTAATAATTGATAGTGTACTCCTAATAATTACAATTGATTTCGGTAGGAGGGTGACCCCCTTTCTACAGAAGAATAAGAAAGTATAAACTACACTATCCGATCAATACCAACCCACAAAACACTACCCACGTGGCTTATTTGACACTAACAAAATACCAATGATCAAATGCTTTCTTTTACCAAGTCTAACCAAACAGTACCTGTCCGTACGGTAGGCCTAATTGAGAGGTAGACTACTGTCTCTTTTCATTGTTTTTGTCTCTGTAATCCGACAGACAATTGTATAGAATTCTCAATCGTATAAAATTCTGACCTAATTAACCCGCCGTACAATAAACTCATATCATACAATTTGACACCAATCAAACTAGTCTGCTACCCCCTTCCCCTTTTTATCTCAAAAATAATAATAATAATAAAATAAAAAAAACTAGTCTGCTAGTCCTACCTCTCCACTGCACGTGTTATCGATGATCCTTGCTAGGGCTCGAGCTTAAACCTCACTTATTTGGAAAATGAAACTACAAGATCAGTACTTTTCTTTTAACTGGTTTGAATGACATTTTGTTTTTTCATCTATGATTTTTAGCTTATTTTGATCGCTATATGTTGTTGATGTGTAGTTTAATCGATGAATTAAGTGGAGCTTTTAGGATATTTTCCTTATTTTTTCAACTAAAAGACAGGCGAAAGAAGCTAATTGTAATATAAGACACTTTTGCTACGTTAAATTAGGACTATTTTATTTGGATGTAACCATAATAATACTTATTCACAGGAAGTTATACAAAAAAAAGCTTAGACGATAAGAGTTATAAATACTCTTTCAAATCCGATTAAGGTATAACCTAACTCAACAACAGGCATGGGATATCTGCTTATTTCATTTGCAAGACTTGTTTGCTACAAAGTCTTTCACCGGTGCTTTGATGCCCAAAATGCAATGAATGGTCCACCTAGTATGTTGAAAAGCTCCAATGGTATGGCATGAAGGTCCAAGTTCGAACTTCATAGTTCTGTTAACCTACCAAAAGCTACCCATATCTCACTTTTTTACCAAAAGCTACCCCTCAAATGTATGAGTCGTGCTAGGCGTCCGCTTGTGCGGACGCCTAGCATCCGTTTTAGGTGAAAAAAAAAATTAAAAATAAAAAAAATCATATTTTTTTGCTAAAAAAACAGCTTTAAATTTATTAAATTTTCATTTTATTTTTTTATAAGGTTATGAAATGAGGATGAAATAAGTCTAAACCTGTTTTTTGTTTAAAAAAAAAAAAATTAATAAAAAATAAGAAAAAATATTTTTTAACAAAAACAGGTTTAGGCTTATTTCATCCCATTTCATAACCTTAGAAAAAAATAAAATGAAAATTTGATAAGTTTAAAGCTGTTTTTTAGCAAAAAAAATAATTTTTTAATTTTTTTTTTCACCTAAAACGGACGCCGAACGCCCAGCTCTACTCCAAATGTATTTTTACCCAGCTATGCGATAATACTGTAAAACGGTAACTATCTTTTATTGAATTTGTTTGGCCCCTTGATTCTTTTGTAGGACAAAGCTTTTTACCAAACGGAATATTAAACTTTCTTTCAATTCAGTATTACATTGACATGTGTCTAAAAATATTATGTGATTTTAGAGAAAAAAAAATTATATTTGATTCTTATATATATTTTTAAAATTATTTTAATACTTTTTAATAGAACATGTAATTATTAAATGTGTTTTAAAAATACATGTAAAAATTAAAATTATATGTTAATTTAATAGATTAATTAAATTTTTTTTTTTTTTAAAAAAAAGACTTTATTCATTCTTTTAACAGAAGGGGGAGTCATTAAAGGCTCTGTTTACGAATTAATCAAGAAAACTTACGTCACCACTATCAATTGTTCTAGGAGTTATTTATTTGTTTGACATTTCTACATGGTTGTTTTTTTTTCTCCTGCTCCGAAGTTGACCAATCAATATCCTCTATTTAAGTAATGAAATATCACATTGATATTTATTCTAGGAGTTATCAAAATGTTTGACTTCTACATGGTTGTTTTTTTCTCGCTCTCTATTGTTGACCTTAAAATTGTAGAAACATACTTGGATATTTAGTTGCATTTTTTGTACTGTTTTTTTTTGTTTTTTTTTTTTGGTTTGTTGTTGAACATGTTTTTGATATTTTGAACTCATGTAATCTTTCTTCAAGCTAATTACAGCTGTTTTATAAATAACTTTTTTTCACTTTGTAAAGTGGCGTGGGTTTTTTAACAAATGGATTTTTGGAGACATCTAGATATTGCTTCTTAAAGTTGTTACAATTTGAAAAATTCAGTTGTAGTAAATGCCCATATTCCATCAGAATAAAAAATATAAAAAAAATTAATTGAATTTTTCATACTAAATTATAATGTTATTTAAAAAAAATACTTGAAGTATTATAGTTTTTATTACAATTTTCTTATAGGCTTACATTACAATTCATATGAGTGTCACATAACATAACATGAATAAAAAAAGAATAAACAACAAAAATTTAATAAATAAATTTAATTATTTAATAGCTGTTATAGTAGTCCACATGAGTAAATATATAAATTACCACGTAGTTTGTAAAAAACTTGTCCCAAAAGTCACAAATCCATAATACCACTCTATTTGAAATAAATAATCCTATAAACTTTAAATTTGAGTTATTGACATCATAAATTATATGTTTTGTTGGAATATCCTTTGATGTACTTATCACGTGATCATTTTTTTTTTTTGTAAAATATCACGTGATCATTAAAAATGAACATATGATCACATCATAAACTTATCAAGTTTAAGATCAAATATAATAGAAAGTAGAGAGATTTCAACCACAAAGTTTTCAGTTTAAATATAATTAAAATTAAATAATATAATATCATTAATAAAGAGACAGTGGGACCTACGTATAGTGATTGGTATTTCTTTTTTTGTTTTTTTTTTGTAAGTTATAGTTATCGGTATGTCAAATTTTCAAGGTTTAAAGAACAAAAAGTGCGCGTGAAGAAGTCCGGTGGAGTAGAGCATATCCGATAAACTCCAAGTAGGGTCCACACATGTGAATGTCCGCACGTGTTATTCCACCATTAAGGCTGGTGCATGTGTGGATAATAGCCTTACCACTATGTTGTACCATGTGAGGGCCCTACTTTGAACCTCGTAGTGCCGTTTGTTGAAAGGAAATATCATGCTCGTATGTGGTCAAGTTCTCTTAGCTCAAACACGTGTCAGAGAAGCATTGCCTCATATCGAATGGTAATTGGAATGATAATTCATTTTTACGCGTTGAGTTTTAATCTTGTTTAAATATTTTAATCATAATTTGATTTATTTAATTAAATATGTTAGATGTTTTAATTCTAATACTTTAATTTTATATTGAATTTACAGTTTATGTAAAAAATTATCAACTTTAAATATTATATGTCAATTTGATTTGTATTAAAATATTAATATAAGACTATATAAATCAATTATTATTCAATTCATTTAATTAAATGTATCAAAATTTTTAACTCTAACTCTTTAATTTCATATTAACTTTATATAATTTAAAAAATTGTCTGCCTAAATAATAACATATGCATCTAACATCTTTGACTTTTGACTTGACTCCGGTAGATTTCTGACGCGTATAAAGCGCAGAAAGGCTTAATATAGGCTTGGGCTCACTAGCCAAAATCAACGTTTAGGTAATTATTTATTCCGCCGTACGGTCCTTACGGAGCTTCTGACCCTTTCCGGCTGTAGCCGGTGACCTCTGAAGAAGAATAAAACATTATCCCACGCGCTTGCCCTTTTCACCAACTACACCGATGAAAAGTGGCCAAGGTTATCATGCGACAGTATCCGTCGATCATCAGGCGATCTCTCTCTCTCTATATTAAATTATCACTTTAATCAATGCAATGGATTGTGGATTTTTTTTTACATGTAATATCCGTACGTATGACTTAATGATAATCATTTCTTACAAATTTTTTTAAAAGTGTAATTTTCAAATTATTGTAAATTTATACTCTTTTTTTTGTTTTTTTAATTGAACAGTTTAAAAAATATTATTTATTAAAAATGATATCGATGGAATTTGAATATATTTTTATCAAGTTCTTATGATTTATATGTTGATATTATTTCATAAAATTTAAATTTTCGTCTAATTTAATATATTTTAATTATCTTTTCGTTTGTGTCTATCTTTTTGTCCCACATTGAAAAGATATTAAAATTATTTGTGCTTTTATAAGATATTGTATTTCTCTTATATTAGAATGAATTTTGAATAGATATATGTTATTGGTATTACTCTCTAGACGCACTCGTACACTTCGCATTACGCNATTGACGCTTTAGACGCACTTAGCACTTTGCATCGTCGCACATTTAGATGTTTAATAACAGTTTTTTTTTATTATTTAAATTCATGTTTCAACTGTTTTTTAAACTGTTGTTTCAACAGTCTTATTTTAAACCGTCTTAAACTGTTTTTAACTGCTATGTTGATTAAATAAAAAATAGTGTTCTTTATATTTTCGATTATTCCTTTTTTCTGATAATTCTTCTTTTTTGGATATTACACAATTTCTTGTTTTTTAGTAGTATTCAAAATTTGCAATCTGCACACTACATTTGGATAGTATTGTATCTTGAGAACATAATTGATGTATTTCCTTTTGCAAAACTAATTATACAAGTGGGAGACAATATTTGTTTAAGAGACAGATTCATATTCGCCTTACTGTTCATAGATTCAATCATTCTCATACAGATTTTTTGTTTTCTTTAAATTCCGTTGTGCCCACAATTTTATTTCTAACATTATATCTTACAAAAGTTTTGATTTAGAAAGCATCTTTTGTTTTACCGAAAGATAAGTGTTTTTTTGAAAGTGAAAAAAAAATATATTTAGAAAATAAAAATTTTTTGACTACCTCGAAAACATGACACATTTTTATTATATAGCATTTTTCAAGTTTTCAATACAATGAGCGACCTAAATTAACATAATTTAAGAATTTACATTTTTTTAAAAAAATTATAATGAATCTTGATTCTCGACTTTTTGAATTTTTTGATTACATTCTAACATTCTTTATTACAAGTTCTCCCTCTTTAGTCAGGTTTGTTGTTTTAATTAAATTTTATATATTTAGAGGTATATATTTTTTCATAGTAAATATGTTATTATGCCATTTAATTTTTTTTTTTTTAAAAAAATAATATAATATCATATACACCGTTTAATACTATAAAATAAAATATGAACTATGAAATAATTTATCTTAATAGTGACATGTCACATGTATAATGAATATTTTTTTAATTGAACTTACATGTATAATGAATTTCTTGATTGATCTATTACTTGAATGTGAAACACTTAAAATGTTCGATTTTTTTTTTTTTGTTGGTTGATTGTTAATAATTTGCACATGTTCAGCAAAGATGTAATAAAAACTATAGGTCACTTAATGATTGTGTACGCAAAGTCTATTTTTGATAGAGCAATTAATTAAATCCATCGTGCATGCACGGGATTTGGAGGAAGCTGACCAAGCTGAGGCGGAAACTTCCCGCCAACCAGGGCCGTCCAACGCACGCGCCTCACACCTCGTCTCATACTTGCCCACCCCAAGCCCCTTGAAAACGCGAAAGAGGAAATTTAGCTTTCCTTCAACGGTCACGACACGGCGTTTTTTTCGTGTCCATGCTACAAACGACAAAGTAGCGCAAGAAAAAATAAAAAATAAAAAGAAAGAGAAAGGAAAGCGTTCCACTCTGGGCGATATTTCTCATCCTTCACATTTCCTCTTCTTCCTCAGCTTCTCTCTCTATCTTTCTCTTGAAACCCTAAATTTCTTCTTCAAAACTGTTGAAGAGAAATTCGAGAATGGATTTTCCGAGTGTTATATGTGTAGTGGGAGTTGTATTGGTGTTGAGTGTGTCTCTGGGATCAGCGGGAGACATAGTTCACCAAGACGAGAACACTCCTATGCGGCCTGGCTGCAACAACAAATTTGTGCTGGTACGAAACGAAGAAGAGCCCTAAGTTCTAGCTGTTTGTTGAATTTCGTGTATTTTATCGTTTTTTTTTGTCTATCTCGGACATACTGTTTGGATGATGAGAAAACGGAGGGAAAGTAGGGAATAGTAAAGATTCGAACCAAGAAGAAATTTTTTTATTGTGTTTTAATTATGTGTTTGAAGGCGACTACAATTCGAATTGGTTGAATATTTGGTTGATTCGTTTTTTTTTCTTTTTTTCGGTACTTTACTTTCTGGCTGTTTGTTTAGTTCCTGAAAACTGGGAAAAAGCGGAGAAAAGGAAGGAAATGAGAAATTATTGCATTCTTTGGTTTATTTCAATTTGGATTTTGGGAAATGAAAGGCTCAGTTCAGTTGATGTGAGTAGTTGGACGAGGCCTGGTGGATGAGTAGATGGGGAAAAGAAGAGAGAAATGAAGTGATGAATTCCTTTGGTTGTGTGGTTTGTGTTGTTTTGGGTGCTGGAAAATCAAAATTCAGATTCAATTCGAGCAAAATAGTCATATTGAGCTCAATTGAACGGAATTTCCGGTTTTCTGAATACAAAATAGTGAAAAAAAGAAAAAAAAAAAAAGAAAAAAGAAAAAAAGAAAGAGATTTGACACATACACAAGGGACATCTATACATATATACCAAACGTTTGTGTGACATACATAAATAGATATATGTTGCATTTTTGGCTGCCGATCAGAACCTTATCTTCATGCAATTTGTTTGTGTTTTCTTTGTTGCTGCTTCTTCTTTTCTCTTGTACCCCAATTGGTTCATGAAAAGGGGCAAAAGTAATGGTTTAAATGTCTCAAGGATTAGCAAAATAGTCATATTGAGCTCTTTCTTCATGTTGAGCTTTAATTGCTTTATCTTTTCGAAAATTTATTCCTCTCAAGGATTAATTTACTATTGTGAAATGCTTCTTTCAAAACACACTGAATTTTAAACTTCAAGCTCTTTCTCTTTAACGTTTTGATTTGCTAGAAACTCAAAGAAAAAGTATAACCTTATTTTATGTTCTTTTGTTATGGCGGAAGCAAAAAATTCACTCAACTAACTCTTATACTGATGTACAGCTTTTGATTGACTTCTACGGAGTTTCCTGTTTTTATGAACCAAACATAACTATTCAAAATTTATTTTCTTCACTCTGTTTCTTGGCAATGAAACTGGGACTAAGCTTGTCATGCACATAGTGCTTCAATCTTTATTCTCTTTTTTTGTCAAACATAAATGATTAAATGATAGACTGTGAGATAACAAGCTTGATCCAATTTTGTTTCATAGGTAAAAGTTGCAACTTGGATAAATGATGTAGAAGACACAGTGTATGTTGGCGTTGGTGCTCGATTTGGCCCTACCTTGGAATCAAAGGAAAGGCGTGCCAATCATACCAAAGTTGCTCTAGCCGATCCTCCTGATTGTTGTAGCCCACCCAAAAATAATGTATTCTTACTCTGAACCATCTACATGATGTTCCTCAATTTGATTCTAACAGAGACAAATTGATTCACATGTGAAGCATGACTGATAGCTGTAAGATTTGATACTTTTATTTATGGATTCATAATATAGAGTGCCTTGCCTTCTGGTAGCTTACAGGGGAGGTCATACTGGTGCACCGAGGAAATTGCAGTTTCACAAATAAGGCAAATATTGCTGATTCTGCTAATGCTTCAGCCATCCTCATAATAAACAACCGTACTGGTATATGCATATATATCTTCTGTTTTTTTGTTACAGTTTTTGAACTTGTGGTCCATCTCACTGTTCTAGCGCAGTCAAAGACGCCTCAACCTGTATGTTACTTATTCAGCTGTTAGATTCCTTTAAACTTAAAGGCCTTCTTTTTAAGGAAAACTAGAGTAGTTCATATTGTTCAAAATATGGAAGAAAGAGGTGTTTCCGCGACTCTACCACCAAGTCAATTTTGTTCTGCTTATCCCTATTTTATGGCCACATATCTTTCTGGCTAAGGAATGGGAAACCTTTCTCTTGGTACATGAATCCAATTTTGGAACCATATATTCACAAAAGGAGGAAGGCATTCGGAATAAGAAATGTGCAAGTATATATGTGGTTGCATATTGGAGTCCATTAATAGATTTTGGGGCCCATACTTTGTCCAGTGATCCTTCTTATTATTTTGGTCATTATAGCTGAAACTGTATATAGCGAGACTTCTTCACCAAAATTGACCTATGCCTTTCATTGACAATTGGAAATTTGGCAAGGATAAAGATATCCCTGAAGACTGCAATTCAATAGTCCTCTTCTATTTTCACTTTTATCCTGCTTGAACCCGAAGCCCCTGCTGCCTCCCTGGGATGAGCAATCTTTTAAATTCCACTGCTATGGAAATGTTAAATTCTGCTAGAGCTGTTATTATATTATCAGAAAAATCAGGTGTCTTGAGTACCATTTTCATATGTACTGTTTTATCCTCAAATATACTTGCATTTATTTCCTTCCAAAAATGTTAAGATTTTAAATTTGTTTCTTCCAAATTAGTTCTAGTGTTTTAAGTTCTTCGAGAGTTATGAAATGATTTGAAATCAAAGAAAGATCAGCCCCTTTTTGTGTTATTTTCACTGAAAGTTCTACTTCTTTAAAAATAATATGTTTCCCATCCTTCTACTTCCCCAAGAGTTTGTTGTAGTACCATGATCTAGCAATGTAACTTTGAACTTTGAGGCGGGAACGAGCTTGAGTTTAAATTGTTATAATCATTTGCAGTATCTTCCAGTTTGAGATTCCATAAGATAATTGCTTGGTAAGGTCATGTCCAGGGTGACTTTGGATCATCAAGCATGCTCGTGAACCCATGGAACTTGAAAAGATTGGTGATGTTGCCTCAACACATCAATGGGAAAACTTTTTCATAAAAATCTGTTAGATACTACTTTTTCCTAAACAATCTTTCTCTTCTACTATAGTCAACCTCCCGGTCGACATGATCTTCAAGAAAAAAAAAGTTGTCATATGGAAGGCTTGTGATTTTGCATAAGCCAACAGTACACTTCTACTTGCACCTGATTTCTTCTGTTTATCATAGCTTAATGGTGTCGATCTGAGCAACCTATGTAAGTTAATCACAAGAAAGGTTCCGCATACGAATCAAAGTATAATAAGAAAGTTATGGCATCTTTGAAGATCTAAAGAAACGCAGCCGAGATGATTCACCAGTCTATAGACTGGTGGATTATATGCTTCTCTAGTAAGATATAAAAGGATTCCAAATCTAATAGCAATGAGTGTGAAACATTCAGCTGCACAGTGATAATGTTTTCTCCCAAAAGCAGTTCAGTGCCCGAATAAGAAAGTGCTCATCTGTAAGATAGTAATGTCTTTAAAATATTCCTTGTTTATATGATCTAGATCCTCCATCTTGTTTGCTGTTAGAGTTGTCCTGTTCTTTATATCATGGGAATTATATATATAGAAAATGCAAAATGATTAGTGTTCCTTTTTATTGTGTATAAACTCCTGTATTACTATTGGATGATTAAAAAAACATCTTTTGTGATCAAATCAAATACATGTTACATCAGATTAGTGATAGGAATAAATAATGTCAATCATTGCTGAAAAAGATGATCAGTTGTAAGAGGAAGCAATGTTCAGTAGCAAGTGCTGAAAAGGGAATCATCACTGTAATGCCTGCTCCTAATTGTAATTAACAATTTTCAAAATGATCATATTGAAACATTCGTTTGTAAGATATTTGCTTTTTATTCTGCAGAACTTTTCAAGATGGTTTGTGAAGACAATGAAACTGATCTAGTAATAGGTATACCAGTGGTTATGCTTCCTCAAAATGCTGGTGTAAATTTGGAAAAATATTTGCAGAACTCCACAGGTACCTTAAGTTGACAACTGGTTATACCTTCCCACGCCTCGGAAGTTTTGTCTTTGGAATATTTTCATTGCTTGGTAGTACTTGATCTAGCATTTTGATTTCTTTGGTATGCACTTTTGCATGCACGGTTGCCTTTTTTCAGTGTCTGTGCAGCTATACTCTCCACTGCGTCCACTGGTTGACATTGCTGAGGTGTTTTTATGGCTTATGGCTGTTGGTACCATCTTATGTGCCTCGTATTGGTCTGCATGGAGTGCTAGGGAAGCAGCTATTGAGCAGGACAAGCTATTAAAGGTTATCTTCTGGTTTTCCAGATCTACTTTATTTGGTTTTTTTGGAGACTTTTCTTTTGTTGGGCTTCAGTCCTTGCTGAATTAGTGACTGATCCTTTGAATTGATATGCAAATTTGTGCTGTGATTGCAGGATGGTTCAGATGAAATCCCAAGTTTGGAAGGTATTGGTTCTAGTGGTTTTGTGGACATCAATATAACAGCAGCAATTCTCTTCGTTGTGTTTGCTTCATGTTTCCTGGTTATGCTTTACAAACTTATGTCAACATGGTTTATTGAGCTTCTGGTGGTTCTATTTTGCATTGGCGGGATGGAGGTGTGTCTGTCTTCTCTCTTATTTGTGCTTGGTTCACTATGACTAAATTCTGAGCATTTCTTTTCTAGAAACCAAATTATGAGCAACTCTTTACTTGAGCATATGTTATTTGTTACTTCTTGTGTTTATTCCAGCATTACCTGCAAAAGCTTGGTATTTTCGCTTAACCTTTCAATCTTTTTTCCTACATTTTGGGTCTGCATCCCTCCTTGCATCAATGTCTACAGTCAATTTTGACTGAATATTTTATTTCTTGGTGAAACCTCTAGTTTGGTTTGTGTGATTTAAGTTCTTGAGGCATAAGTGAGCCAGTAGGCATTAGTTTGCATTTCATGTAAGTCTCTCACTTAACGCTACAAGCCTCTGAGATTAGGCCTTAAGGTGTTTTTTTTCTTATTCATCATGAGGTGATTCTGAAGTCCTTAGCTTCATGAATTTTTAAAGAAGATTGACTCTATAGAAATGATAGCATATAAAATTATATGTAAAGCCTTAGGATTGCAGAGTGAGTTTCTTGAATTCAATTTGCATATCATTTTGTACATTCTTTGGAGATATATGCTGAATCTTGTAGTCTCTTTGTTCTTACAGGGCCTGCAGACCTGCTTGGCAGCTTTGTTGTCATGGTAAATATCTTCTTCCTCCTCTTCTGATGTAGGACGGCAAAACCCTATTTTAGGGTTTAAGCAATGGAAGTAATAGAAGGTTGGGCAAATTGTTTCACCCGCCATCTTTCCTATTGACATTGCTAAAGATGAATATCATGCATAAATGCATATATATGCTTAGAAGCACAGTCAAAGGTTAATGATTCTCAATGTGAGAATTAAATGCAAGTGTAATTATCTTTTAAAGGAGAAGAGGAAAGGATTTTGTTGGAAAGTGGGCTGGTGTTTTATGTTCTTTTTATAATATTTTGTCAGTAGATCTTCCATAACAGGAACTGACAACTAAACAATTATAGTTTCAGATGGTTTGAACATTATGGACAGTTGTTTGTTAAAGTACCCTTCTTTGGAGCTGTGTCATATCTGACACTGGCCATTTCCCCCTTCTGCATGGCATTTGCTGTTGTTTGGGCTGTCTACCGCAAGATGGAGTTTGCTTGGATTGGTCAAGATATCCTTGTAAGAAGTTTCTATTAATTTACCTTTTTATATTGTTGCAGTTCTCTCCATTTATCTTTTAGCTTCATTATAGTTTGCGAGCAAATAGGAAGGGCTAACTGGTGACATACTAACTTCCTTTTTTTTCCACTTCAAATCAGGGTATTGTGCTAATAATCACCGTTCTTCAAATTGTTCGTGTCCCGAATCTCAAGGTGATGATTTAAACTTTTTTGGCTAACTGGTTACTGAAATATGTAGGTTCTGCTATTGCATGATCATTATCATATAATTTTTGTTGACATATGCAAGAATATCATAAACCTTTTTGCTTGTGTGACATATGCAAGAATATCCTTGTAATCTTTGTTAACGCCTTACTCTGGCTGAAAGCTGTCAACCTCAACTCTGGCTGATATCCTTGTAGTCTTTCATGGTTTTATTTTAGGGACTTTTGAGTACTCTGCCTGTCAAGCTCATCTGATTTTATTTGTATGATTTTTATGGGATTATACTGTTTGTTGGGAGAGGTTATACTTCATGAACGTGGAGGATAACATAGGCCAAAATGAGAATTTATGCACTCAAAGAATTTAATAGTTGAGTTGTGTTGCATGTGTAAGAAGAATAGGGAGTTAGCTGACTATCTTCTTCTTCATTGTGAGATCGCAAGTGCTCTTTGGAATAATATGTTCAGCAGTGTAGGGTTGGTTTGGGCTATGCCTAGAAGGGTGGCAAATCTCTTTGCCTGCTGGAGAGTGCCAGGGGTAGGTTTCAGTTTAATGCAGTTTGGAAGATGATTTCGCCTTGCCTAATGTGGTGTTTATGGAGAGAAATAAACAATTGTAGGTTTGAGGACCACAAGAGAACCTTGGTGGGTTTAAAGAATTTATTCACTCTTTCTTTGGACTGCTGCCTCCGATTGTAGTTTTTCAAACTTTCATACTTTCTTAGATGTCTTCTCCGTTACTTGTTAGGCTTCTCTCTTGTATACTTCCTATGCACTTAGGTAACACATTTGCACTTTTTAATGAATATGCGATATTTATCAAAAAAAAAAAGAATTTAATGAATCATAAATCATGTAGCTAATACATACAATGACGAAAATGTTGAAATGATGTGTTGCTGTTAATTGTGTGATTTTTTCCCCCATATGTCAGCAGATTCAGCAATGTAAATTTGGTTATTTTGTTGAAGTATCTAAGTTACCTCAGGTTACTATGACTATGATTTGTTGGCAAGTAGACAAGCAATTCAGTTTCAATGGGACATTTAGAGATGATACTAAATGATCTCTCCTTGTTCTATATGCATCAGGTTGGAACAGTCCTTCTCGGTTGTGCCTTCTTGTACGACATCTTTTGGGTATTTGTTTCTAAATGGTGGTTCCATGAGAGTGTGATGATAGTGGTGAGTAAATCAAATAGCATTTCTCCTTCTCACTACCACTATACTAAAAGTTGATGTGACCTGTACCATCAAATGAAAGAGTAACTTCAATTTTCCATGCTTCCTTTTCTGCACAGGTAGCTCGTGGTGATAAGAGCGGAGAGGATGGTATCCCAATGCTACTAAAAATCCCACGGATGTTTGATCCATGGGGTGGCTACAGTATCATTGGATTTGGTGACATTATCTTACCAGGACTGCTAGTAGCATTTTCATTAAGGTTCAAGCTATGAAGCCATATATAACTTTTTTTTTTTATTGGTGAGTTATACACATCGAATGGGTCTTGAACCCACAACCTCACTCTCCTTCCATTTTTATGGGGAGAGGAAGTGTCATTTGAGCCAGAGCTCATTGGCTGAAGCTACAAACAATACAGTTCCTTTAAATCCCTTTGAATTGGATTTTGAGCACCATTATTTCTGAAATTTTGTTTCTGCATATCTGTCAATTCCAAAATTTCCGTCTGCTGTAAGGCCTGTTTTTGAATCTTGCAAGTGTATTTTAGGAGCTAAATGGCAATGACGGAACACACTGACTTCTAAAGCGACATGCGTTAATGATCTATGTGTATATATAAGGCTGCTCATGGAAATTTTTAAATTTTTCATCAAACTATATATTTTTAGTGATCTTGTCTGTTTGAGTACTTATTCTTTGATATGTTTTAATTGGAGGGACTAAGGAGAAAACAGTTTGCATTGTCTGACATGTTTGGAAATCTAATAGTTGTGTGGGTAAATTTGACAGGTATGATTGGTTGGCAAAGAAGAATCTTCGAACAGGCTACTTCATCTGGGCAATGACTGCTTATGGTTTAGGTATGAGTTGCTAAATCTGGAACCATTTTCCACTTGGACATTGAAAAAATATTTTAGTGGGGGAGTTCTCAAAAGTTTAGGCAACTAATTAAACTGTGTGTGTGTTTTTGTGGAAAATCTATGAAAAAGAAAAGTTCAATGAGATCAATACAATTTGCTGCATGTATATGCTGTTTCAACAAGTATCCTAGAATTTACTGGACTTAGAGAAAATATAGTTCTAGTAATGTATAAGATAATTACGAGTTCCATGGCAAAATGCTTGCCGTCCACTTCTGCAAAGTTTTAGATGCATGTCAGAATTAAATAATAAAAAAATGCAGGAAGTTCATAACAATTGAAATGTGAATCTTCGGCAGATCTCAGAATCAAATGACTACAGTTGATGGGCTTTTACGAGTTTCTAATATGGTAATCATTCAACAGGAGAAAATGTTACTGGCTTTCTAATTAATTACATATTAGAGGGCGGCACACATTGTGTGTCTTCCATACCACGATGTTGCTTCCTTTCATCTCAAATTTCTTTTTTCATGTCAATTTTATTGTTAACGAGAGTAGTGGAGGAGATGGCACAAATTAAAAATTGATTTGAAACAAAAAGGGAATTGTAGTAACTTACTGTGACATGTATAAGGAGAATATTCTTGTTACATATTAAAGGTAAGAAATTACCCAGCAAAAGATTTAGATCTGTGAGAGGAAGAAAAAGGCTTCTTTTTTTCTCTTGATTTTGTTGATCACATCACTGGCTTTAATGCAATTTTACCACACAGGTCTCCTCGTCACATACGTGGCTTTGAACTTGATGGATGGACACGGGCAACCAGCTTTGCTTTACATTGTTCCATTCACACTTGGTAAGTTGCAATAACTCAGGGAAAGGGAAAGCACACTTACGTGTATGTGATATGTAGTAGCAGTTTCTTTTACTCTAATTATTTGGTTTTATGGATGCACCCCAGGAACTCTTTTGACATTGGGAAAGAGGAGAGGTGATCTTAAAACCCTGTGGACAAGAGGAGAACCAGAGAGGCCTTGCTCACACATCCGATTCCAGCCTTCCCAATAATGGGAACCACGGAACCACACTTACTATAAATAACTGTATTGACAGTTTTAGCTATATTAGTAAACAAAGGAACTCGGGAACCTTACCTCTGTAAGTTGTAGGATAGAATGTTACATTTTTAGTATTACTATTACCAGAAATCATCTTAAAATGATCAGTAATTCAACATGGATTTCAGCATTTAGCTTTGTATGCTCGATTGTTTTAAAATGAATATAAATTTTGCTTTCAGTTGGGCTAGGGAGGATCTCAGGTTGATTGGTTTTCTTTCGGAAGAATTGAATCAGTCCAATTACAAGGCAAAACACCAAAACAGAACACATGAAAAAAAAAAAAAAAAAGATCATTTGATCCAGTTCAGGTTGATTGATCAAGCAGAGAACCTAGCCAAGCAGCGTAAGCATTAATGCATGTCAAATTGTCAATACTTGAATTGCCCTTTAGCTTTCTGGTCTCCTCCTAAGGGATACTTGAAAATAAATTTTGACGTGGCGGTACGTAATGATTTCTCGTTGGCTTTGAGGATCCACTTGTTTTGCATGGACCCAGAAGAGAAGACTCCTATGTTGGTGAAGCAAAGGCATCTCTCCTTGCTATGCCAAAAGCAGTGAAAATTAAAGCTTAGGAATGTTACGTTTGAGGGCGACTCTCTGACAGTTATCTCATTGTTAAACAAGTCCGTTTCGTATGCAAATTGAGCCTATTATCAAAAGAGAAATTGTTAGAGGTATCAAATCTTTTACCGAGAAATGGGTACTAAAATGATGTAGAGCTTATACATTGGAGAGGCTCAAAACAATAAAAAAAAAAAAAAGAAATGCTACGTATACTAACAAATAAGCTTTACATCATTTTGATACACTTCTCTTGATAAAAAATTTGATGCTCCAAACATTTCTCTTTGTAAAAACCAATTCTCCTTCAGGATTATTCCCAATTTCTCTTTCCTCAAAGTCAACTGCAGTACGAATTAATCCAGCGAGATGGACCACCTCCACTCTTCTGAGTGAAAGCATTCCCATTCATTCTCTCTCACTCCCAATGGAACGAAAAAGGATCCTCTCCATTTCAAACCTCCTCCAGTCATTAGCCCCCTCCTTTTTTTTGCTTCCTTGTCTTTGTTTGTCTCTCTTTTTGTGCTGCCTGTTTTTGTTTTTGCTGTTTCCTTTCTTTCTTATATTTGCTCAGAACAAAAAATAAAAAAAAAGCATTAATATATGTGCAGGAGGTACTAAGGGGGCTGTTGCATGTCACATCCCTAGCTTTCGTAAGAACTTTGAAGTTTATTAGAAATTTTATGATATCTAAATGACGTCTCACATTCATGCATGTCCTAGATCTTCCTCTTGCCCCCTTATATTCCTACTAGGAGGGTATTTTCAATAACCATAGAATACCTGTATGACTGTATCACTATCTTAGGAGCTCCTCATAACTAGAGGAAATGCATCCATAGAACGGAACGAAATGGTCAAAAAGCTGAACTAAATAATAATAAAAGTGCAACAGCCAGAAACCTCCTGAAAAATAAAAAAAGAGCATAACAAATTGAAGGAATAAAAACTCATTTCAGCGATCATATATAGAAAATCAACAAAATTTATTAATTCGTGAAAGGACACAAATTTAATGGCAATAAACTACCACTAAATGCAACCACATACAAACTTATGACATTGAGCAGAATTAGCTCAGAAAAATTCTTTTCTTTTTTTTTTGGTTATTTCTTCTCCCATAGAATACAGGTGCAACCCAGAATCAAAATTGCATCCTGGCTAAGCACAACCAAAAAAAAAAAAAAAACGAATAAAAGAAAATTCTCATGTCAATCCACATTAGCGACTATAGGAACTCTTCTAAGTGACTGTAAGCCTCTGGTCAAAATTGTTCCAGCCATTGGCCAATCTGTGACAACATCCATTTTTGTAAGAGGATCATTTCCGCTCCGGGCCTGGTCCTATCTATGGACACAAATTATTGTTAGTACCTGTAGAATATGATGGTGATAGCTCAAATGAGAATGGACTGCTGGATCCTCAAGCAAGAACCTAAAAGCAATATGAGATTAGAAATAATTTTCCTGCAAATCTGTCTACAAATTCTTCGCAAGGAAATTTGAGAATGATTAAAATTTTGCTCTTTACCCCACGCATGGGTGGGAGTGGGGTTTGGAGTGGAACACACAAATAGAACACTAGGATGTGTTGTAGATAATTCAAAATTTTATAGAACAAAATCAAGTTATAGAATACTACTAAATCATTACAAAGCACTTGTGGCAGAAATGTTTTTCACCAGAAAAAATTCAAATTCAAAATTTGTATGACGAAATGTTTTTCCCTGTAGGAAATATTTGAAGTTCCAGATTTGTATAATGAAGCCTGGCGCTTTAGGAAAAAAAAATATCAGTCTACATTTTTGGCCTTGGAACTGTCAAAATTGAAACTCCAAATCACGGGCAAGCTGACAAATAACAGGCAGTACTAACACATCAAGCCCTGTCACTTTCTAAATGTGTCATATGTAATCAGCTAATGATAGGAGATTCCCCAACATTTAATTTGCATCACACATACAAAGAGTTAGAAAGAATTCTGGAGTTCACAACTCTCGCCACAACTAATTACATATAACACAGCCAAGAGGAAAATACATAAAAATGGCAAAAGAATTTACTTAAAAGGGGGGAACATAACACCAGAAAGGATTAGTTAAAAACAGGGGAATACATCACCAGAAAGGATGAATTTCTGCAACTTTGCTAAACTACCTAAAGAAAACAGGCAACTATTTTAGCACAAAGGACTTGAATCAGTTCATGTAAAGAGCATATCTTGAGTAATACCACATGGAGAAACTTTAAAAAGTGAGGGAAAAGTAACTGTACCAGCATATCTCCTTACAGTTTTCCATTTCCATTAATGGAAAAAATGTACTGGCCTTCTTTCTTGACCCAAAGAAAGAATCTCTTGCATCCTTTCAGGCCAGTCTGAATTCAATCTCCGAGCAAAATCTTCCACCTCCCTGAGTTCCAAAATATTATGTAAGATCATAGGAACAAATAATGTACAACACAAAAACACAATGAAAGGTGCAATTGTTTTTCTAACTAACTAGTTATCATTTGATTTGAATAACTTCCGTCCCAAAATGAGCAAAAATGATTGAAGGTGGAAAAGGGGAAGGAAGGAATCCTGTGAAGGGGCAAGGGTCCTGAACCATGCCTCCTATTCCACAAAAATGGGTATGCGTATGGTGAAGGCCATAATGACAGCATGAACCACCCATATCCACACCTCCCTCCCCTCCCCAAGAAAGAGAGGAAAAAAAAAAAAAAGCCCTTGGAAAAGCACCCACTACATTTTGTCCACCAAAACCATTTCAATGGTGCAACCTCTTTAAGGAAGCAATAATTGTAACCCTAGTAAAAAGATACACACTTTCATCCGATGTTCCACCACCCTTCAACATCTTCAAGTTTACAATAGTGTTGAGTAAGGGTGTAATGGATTTAGGGAATAGAAAGTCCGAATTTTGGTTAAAGGTTACCCAGTAAGGTCACCTAACCACTCATCAAAGAAAATTTGTCATTTTCTAAACTTAACCTAAGGTGATATTTTATCCCATATGAACATATGTTAAAGAAAAAAGCAAGAATATACAGGGTAACCCTTTAACACCATTGTCGGCTACATGAACTCTTTTTTCTTTTCATGTGTTAACAAAATTTCGTGCACCCACAATGAGGAGTGCCTGAAGCTCAAAAAGGAATGCGAATACATTTCCCATCCATAACTTGCAAGTATATTCAATAACCAGAAACTTGTCTGGCTCACCTATCAATTTCTTCCTTTAGTGCAGGGTCAATCTCGTCATCAATATCCCCATCATCGAACTCAACCTTATGTGCAAAAGCGTCATCTTCCACATCTGGTAATTTTGATGTATCACCAGGGTGGGGCCGCAACTTGTCAACTTCAGCTCTATGGCATAAAAAATTAAGACCATTTGAATCCTATAACATGAGGGAAAAAAAAATCAGTGACTCAACAATTTTGAGTAATATGTGTTTCAAGTTTCAATGATCATTCACAGAGGGGTTGGGGGAAGAAAATACAGCCACATGATGATTCAGACCTTCCCATGGCTTTCAATGGATTCATCTGCAGAAGCATTTTTCTGTGGATCTTTTCTTCTTCGGTTCTTCTTTTTACCCTTGGAAGTTTTAACCTCCTTAGAATCTGTGAAACAGAATTTCCTAACCTCTAATGAGGCTTTCAAAAGTAATTAAAGAAGGGGGGGAAAAGGGGAAAGGAAGCTACACTTCACAGCCTTTTTTTTTTCAAAAGAATCTCTAAAGCTCCAACATGCAGTAAAGGTGGAAGCATGAAATCCAGGAAAAAAATGTAAGCAATAATTAGATATATGTACTTATAGTAAAGTTCATGTATAGGAAATTCTAAATTCTTATATGTCAAAAATAGGAAAAGGAGAGAAAAAATGACACAATAAATCACTAATGCTGTATTAATAATAACCAACAAGAAGCGCGGGTTCATTAAATACTGCATAATAATAAAAATAATTTACAAATAAAAAACAATGACAAATATAGAAATCAAAATTTGATATCTCAGGCATTAAAAGTAACACACAAGAAGTCAGCGAAGTAATAGATCCCACCAAGGCTTAAATCTCTATATACATGTGGATCCACAACCAGATGTTGGGGCATCTAAGCATTTCAAGGTGACCCACTACAATGCTTACATCAGATGTAGGACTTCTAGTCATACATAACCCAACAACCACCCCCAACCAAAAAAAAAAGAACCCTCTCTACTGGAATGTGAATTTAACAGTTTTTGTGTTATTATCAGTTTTTAGTCAAACATGGTTATACTCTCTCTCTTCCAATTGAAGTTTTTCTTACTTAGTTCAACAACAGAAAACCATTTCCAAAGACGTGTTTCTATAAGATGACAAGTTCAATAATTGGAAACCATGCCCAAAACCATGCTTCTAGAAGACAGGAATCATAGAAAACATGTTACTTTGGTCATTTTGTATTTCCTAAACAGAAAAATTATTTATTGTGATAAGGTGGACTCTCATAAGATTAAAGATCTAGAGTGCACTTGATGCAGCACTCAAATGTGTATCATGCCAATCTTGTTTTAAACTGAATATTGGCGCAATTCTTATTTTATAATTATTCTTGTAACGACCTAAGAAAAACGCTAACCACATCTACGCTATTATTCCAAAAGAATCAATCAATTTGAAACTTTTTTAGAATCACTTATAGAGCTTAGTCTCACTTAGTAAATAACCACTGTGGGACTTTGTACCTATGAGTGCCTTTATGATCCACCCAATCTATATGGACAATTCAACTTTCCCAATGTGGGTTTGATTGTTACAATCTCTCACCCATAAATCCCTAACGTCCTCATCAAGGCCATGTCATGTAGTGCTCCAGTACCACATGGCATGACTAGGTTGCTCTGGTACTATTTGTAACGACCCAAAGAAAGCGTTAGTCACATATACATCATTACTCCAAAATGACTAGTTGAAAAGTGAAAATTTGAGTAGCCCAGATAAAGTGTGGATTATATAAGCACTCATAGGTGCTAAGTCCCACATTGATTCCTTATTATGTGATATTGGGCTTTATAATTGATTCTAAGGAAATTTTAAATTGACTAATATTTTTGAATTGATGTTGCAGATGTAGCTAACACTTTCCCTAGATCGTTAAAAATGGTATCGGACCCTAGATCATTACAAATTGTATCGAAGTAACCTACACCTAGTAACATCATATGGTATTGGAGAATTGCATGATGTGGCCATGACGAGGACATCATGAATTGAAGGGGGGAGATTATAACACTTCAATCCCACATTGAAAAGATGAATAACCCACATTGAATGGGTAAATTATAAAGGCACTCATGATGCTAAGTCCCACATTGATTTTTTACTAGGTGAAACGGTGCTTTATAAGAGATTCTAGGGAGCTCCAAATTGACAAGTCATTTTGGAGTGATAGCATAGATGTCACGAGCGTTTTTCTTAAGTCGTTACAATTCTTAAATGGTTCGGTTAGGGAATTTACTTCTTGATATTTTACCATTCTAGGAAGATCTAAATCTAAAATATTCTTTTTTTTTTTTGTTTTATCAGTTTTGTAAAACCTTTGAAAAGACTTCTTTGTCATAAGTAAGTAGTGTACAGTGAATAAAAGTTGATAATACTCTAATTCTCTCCCTAGTCCAAACCTCTTGCAATTTCTTACATTTCCTTTCTTCCCTCTACCTATCTATCTTCTCTCGCCTCTTTTTCTCCATACAAATATCATCATTTTAACTCATTATCTTATTTCGGAGGAGCCTAGCACAAGTTATATCATTATCACCAATGTTCCTAGATAAAAGGACATTTTCAGAAAATCCAGTTAGGATCCAAAAGTAAATGTCCAACCCAAGTTTTGTAAAGCCTATGAAATGGATTCTTCGCCGTAACTTTAGTGAACAATGAATAAAATTTGAATGATTCTCTAATACTTTCTAATCCTAACCTCCTGCATACTCTTATATCTCCCTTCTTTCCACTATTTGTCCCCCTCTCCTCCTTTTCTCTATAGAAATATCAACATTTTATCTTACTATAAAATCCAGTTAGGGTCCAACAATAAATTTCCAACCTAAGTTTCTCACGCCTTTTGCTTTCTATTGCAATTCTCAAGCAGAAAACCCCTCCCTAATTACATATCAAAAAGTCTTGTTTTCGGAGAACATAAGCTAACATGCCCCAGATCCTCATTTATGCCTATAATTATGTTCTAAATTTTCTCCTTTTACTCCAAAAGAATGATGATACATTGCAGTCTATGAGGCAGTTTTGTTAATATTAACCTTCACACTTAAATGGCCAAAAGTGATGTCATTTAATATGCATACAAGCTCGAGAATTCCAGTTTAGGCCAGTCGATATAATCCCAAATAATTGTGCTGAAGTGCCAAAATGAATCCATGAACTAAGTGTGCAACGTACAGTAGACAAACATTCGTGTATACCTCCATTTCCTCCATTTATAAATGACAGGAGATCATCAACTGAACGGTCATCCACAAGCTCTTCTTCAGCCTCAACACTCTGAAACATATGGCGGGTCCAATTGTCATCAACCACAGTATAGTTTTATGTCTTTAATGGCATGTGAACACAACTTCTGAATACGTTTGATGGGAAAATTCATGCAAAACTACAAATTCACTTTAAGGAGTAAAACTGCATGCTGAAAGATACAATAGAGGGGATGGTAATAAACAAGTAATAATGCCACAATCACCTTTAATTTGTCTCTCTCTTTTAGTTCTTTCCTCTTTCTTGCGTACAGTCGATTCAAAAGTCGAATGCGTGGATCATCCGTAGAGTTTTTCAAAGGCTCCAGTTTCTCTTCCTGGATAAATGGATTTGCATTAGAAATAACAGACAGGATGACAATGGCGCACTAAGCATACAAAGTTCTCGCAAGCACCAGCACCTCTGTAAGATCGTCGGGCAAATGAAATATCTCACGAATCTCCTCAGGGGTTTTCCCTTCTATTATTCGTGCAAGAGCACGACTAGTAAGATCAACCAAAGGCTTCAACTGGAGGCTGTCAGCAGCAGATGTCAACTCACAGAGCCTCTTTGTGTCCATCCTAATGAACCTTTCATCAAAAGACTTGCGTTCCTATGCAAAAGAACAGCCTCAAATCAAACTCAGCTTTTTCATTCAGGGTTGGCCATTCCAAAACATGTCATCTTATTTAAAAAAAGAAAAAAAAAAAGAATGAAACTTCCAAATAATTGGTCCAAATTTCTCAGTTTTGTTTTTTAATTATAAGTTACACAAGCACCTGGTGAGCCTTGATCCCACGACCTCACCTTCCACCCCATTCTTATTGGAGGAGAGGGTACCATTTGAGCCACAACTCACCAACTTCTCAGGTTTATAATATGTCTAGATATCATTCAAGAGCAAGGAAAGAACATCATCCCAACAAAAGGAAAACAAAATTCAGATTCATGTAGAACCTTGTTAGAGCGACCTGGTACTTGATGAAACCTGCAGTAATCCAGAATTAAGCTCAACATAGCAGGATTAACTCGTTGTGGAAGAGATATTGCATAGTTCTTGGACGATCCCATGCCTTTCTGTATTATTTCATGACATATCATGGGGCAAAACATGGCTACCTCTTGCTCTACTTGTTGGATTGAACCATCAGCAGTTTGAAGCCAGATATAGGACTTCATCATCTGAGAATTTATATTGGTACCAACACAGCAGGATCAGTATTGACACTAAAAGACAGAAGAATTAGAAAAACTGAGGCCATATATAAAAAAAAATTTATAAAAAAAAAAAAAAGGTTAATTGAAAGCATTAAGAACTAAAAGAAAAAAGGACACAACCTTGAAGAGAACTAATTACTGTTTCGACACAGTCACAACATATGATGCTGTGTCATGAAAGTAGATAAAAATCAACTCACTGCAATATAGTATGTGTGTATATGTTTAAGGATAGCAAATTTTGCTCTTGCAACCCTCCAACCCCTGGTCAATTAAGATGAAATTTAAGCCTCATTCCCCTGGATTGATTTAACCTGGTGTTTTATGGATTGAATTCATTATTGATATGTTATATATTGATCGCCTTTATTTCTTTCTATCTCAAGTCTCAACCCAACTGCACAATTCCATGGAACATCCTATAACCTCTAATTTCGCTAATCAGAACCTAAACCTCCATAACCTACACTCACAACCCTCGCAGTATTCTTGTAACCTAAAATACTTGTACAGAGCTTATGTACATCTATGTTAATATTATACTATATAATGTTATATGTATACATGTCTTTTAAAAAACAATCAGAGATCAATACTCTATAGTTTGAAAATTGAATTGCATATACAAATTATGTGCAACAATTAGATTGCTACCATACAATTTGCCTCATACCAAGGTAAAAAGAAAGACACGTAACACTGAATGGACCATTGAGAAATTACATGAAACCACCAGTTAATCAACTAAGAGCGAAGAAGATAAAAGGCCAAAAGTAACAAATCAGAGGAAAACTTCAATGACTGAAAAAGCAAAACTATCATACCTCAGGTTTAATAACTTGCATATCAACTTCTGACATTTTCCAATTATTTCAAAGCACCGAGAAACGTAAATAAATAAAGCTCCTTTGCTATAACCGTACAACCCTGTCTTCTGAAACTTAGAGGCTCCAGAAGGCCAAATGACAGCTCTCCCTTCTTAAGCAATATGGTTTTCTAGAATATACATAAGTTATCCACGATGCTAGCCATAATGCACCAAGTCCATCAACAATATTACCAGCAGCATGCACAAATAAATATTCTGAGAATTCAAAGTTGAACCGTCAAAGCAGGAAAAGTATGCAACCTTGCCAACCACAAAACGCACACTACCATGCTTCTAATTCCGACGACAAGTACTCGGATGAACAATTAAAGTGCCAATTTGGGCCCAGCGTTCTACAAATCTACAGAAAATAAAAGATTCAAAAGGTTGAGAGAAAATAAAACATGAGAAATAAAAATAAATGTTAGAGACACATAAATACTGAATAAAAAAATAAAGATTCTGTCCTCAGAATCTAAACTAAATACTGAATTTGAGACTTTCTACACCAAAAAAATTCTTTTAAATGAAGGTATCTGTGCTTGGATGGTGGCTCAAGATCAACCTCATGAAAACCTTATATTCCCTAAGGAGGTTCTACCCCGTGGAAACGCTCTTTAATGGAACTTTAGCCTTAGCCGGTCGTGACCAAGAAACCACCGGTTTCGCTTGGTGGGCCGGGAATGCCCGGCTAATCAATTTATCCGGTAAATTATTGGGAGCTCATGTAGCCCATGCCAGATTAATCGTATTCTGGGCCGGAGCAATGAACCTATTTGAAGTGGCTCATTTCATACCAGAAAAGCCCATGTATGAACAAGGATTAATTTGACTCCCCACCTAGCTACTCTAGGTTGGGGGGTAGGTCCTGCTGGGGAAGTTATAAATACCTTTCCATACTTTAACATACAAATATTTTCGTCTGTGCAGTGGTGTTGTGTGTAAACCATTTATGAATTTTGGCTATAAAATGCGGAGTCAATAGCTAACTCTCCCAATTTGCAGGTTGAAATAATATAAATACAGCAATTTGTGTAATCCAAATCTACGTATGCATGGAAACATGAAACTACCAATCTGATAAGTGAATTCCTTTTTGAAAGATCTAAACCTCTCCAAAGAAGTAAAGGTTTGCTCACTAAATGAAGCTTGCATCCTCTATCAATTTTCCCCATTCTGGAAAAATTACGTACTTCCCTAAATATACAACATTCACAGAGGAGATTTCACCGACAGCTCATACCTGAAGCATCCGAACGAACAAACATGGAGCATAGAAGTGAAGTAGCAGGATGCACCAGACAATTTAGATCCTTCATGGATATTGTCAAGACAAATCTCCAATGACATGGCTAACTACTTTTCATAACAAAACTTAAACAGGATCCTCAACTCCATATATCACAAACAGGGTACCTAAAAAGGGTATTAGAGGCCAGGAACGGACTCTTTCTAATCGTTGAAACATGTTCAAAATTCCTAACTTCAGTTTCATTTTCCCTAAATATTTTAAGGTTTCAAATGCAGAACACGCCAAGCTTCTCTTCCACGTGTCAAGTGCCAACTATAACAAAACTTCAATTTTTTACCTGGAGGCCCCAGTATAGATCTCTAATGAACAATATAAATCCTTCTACATTAATCAATTATGACCATTTCATGCACTTGTTAAACTCGTTAGAATTACTAAAGGGTAGCATGATCCCATCTCCAAATTTAGCTCCACACACCCCAGTAAAATAATTTTTATTCACACGCCCAACTTCCCCATTTACAAATAAATTCCCAAGTACTCACTTATTGCACAACAGCTAACCATCCCAACTAGTCCCAAATTATCACACCCATGAAATCTCAACTTCTTTTCAATTCTAAGTCTGTCATTTCTTAAGTTGTGCCACTCACCCATATCAACATCTGTATTTCACCCAGCTCTTGTTATCATATTTTAATAGCTAACAATACCTCTCATTAGTTTCAAAAAAAAAAAAAACAAAAACAAAAAATCTGAAAGAAGAAGCAGAACTTAAACTCAGCCACATAGTTGCACATTGCATTAAACTCATTTTACTGAAATTTCAGTTTCCTCATTCCCCATATAATTGTGTAATCCTCAAAACTTCAGTTTCTTTTTCTTATCCTTTCCCTACACTTTCTCAGCAGCCAAACAAACCCTAATTGGAAAGAAAATATATCGGGAAAAGCCCTTGTCATTTATCAACACTTTCGGTTTTTTAGCAACCAAGGAAAGAATACAAAATCCATAAAAAAATGAGAACTTATATATGAATTACTCAAAAGAACAAAATAAAAACCAGCCAAAAAAAGGCATCGAGATTAGTTCAAAAGAAAGATATGTTGCCCTAACCCTACCTATAACACGAATAACCTTAAACACCGGCAGCTCATGCAAATGAGCACCAATGAAAGACAAGATGACACATTTTTCCCACAGAATCGATCCAATATAAGGAAATAATATACAATACAAATAAATATATACGCATATACATAAAGATAAATATATTCACGAAAACATATAGATATCACCATTTCTATGCAAGTGAAAGCCGCATGTACCTGTGATAAGAGGAAGAAGAGAATTGAAGAAATTGCAAGAATTGCAGAGATTAAGAGAGAGGAAGCTTTCAATTGCACGGCTATGGCGGTTGTCGGCGAATCCAAAATGGATAACTGAGAGCGAGAGAGAGAGAGAGAGAGATTTTTAAGGAAAATAAATAAAATGAAAATGAAAAAGAAAATAGAGATAAAGATATGTGACTAAAAAATCTTTGTTAGAGAAAATAATCGTCTATTTAATTATTATTCTCTCTCCATCGCTTTGTGGTGCGCGCGGCGTTGCTGTCTTGGTGGCAAAAGAGGGTCCGATAAAACGTCGCCGCACACACGTGAACCCAATTACGGGCCCGCTTTGCTGTGGGCTTTTGAAAACGATTGCTCTCAGGCCTACGTGGCTGAAACAAATATTGCGGGAAATTATATTTACCATCATCTTCTTCTTATTCTTCTGGTCTATTTGAGATTGTGATTTCAATAAGTACGATTTTAAAAAGTGTGATTTGACAATGTGATTTTTAAAAACGCAGTTAAGAGTTTAGTAAAATCGCAGTTTGGCTTTTAAAATCGCAGTTTAATCTTTTAAAATTCTGCGTTTTCAAAAAATCATCCCCTTACTTGTGATTTGAAATCACAGATTTTCTGCGTTTTCAAATCGCAATTTTTTAAAATCGCAGTTCTCAAACAGTCCAATTTTTGTAATTTGGTTTAAAATCACACTTATTGTCTATGAAATTGCAATCTCAAATGCACCCCTCTTCTTGTTATTATTATTATTATCTTTCTAATATTTTAATTTTTTCAATGTTCACTCACTCTATCAAAAAGGTTGCAATACTCCCTTTCGCGATTCAAAATGAAAAATCAAATACACTTTGTAAGATAATAAAAAATTAAAAAGTCATTTTTTATATATGGAATTTTTTTTTTATTTTTTTTATCATTTTGGATAGTATAAGGTGAACATTACAAAAATTAAAATATTGGCAGACATTGCAAGATAAATGATAGTTTACATAGGGTAAATGTAGTTAACCAATATTGTGAGGGTAACATATAGCATGTACTAAAAGGATAAAAAAATTTCTTCAAATTGGATCGAAATAAATTTTTTTAATCTAATTTGTTAAATATAGTTAAAACATGTGATTTTTACATATATTTTTAACAATTATTGGCTATCCGCGTACGGTCAACTGTACTAACATTAAGATTTATGTTTGTAATACAAGTGCTTCATCATGTGTTCATCTGAAAAAAATAATAATAACGTACTTCATGTTTCGTCTGTGTTGCTTGTGTAAGAAATCATGGGTGGGTTGGACCATAGATTAGCATTCAAAGTGCAAGCCCGAGCCCCGTTCAAGGTGAAGTCAAGCACGGCTACACCAGGCCAGAAAAGAAACTTTGGCGAGCCCATACCCAATTAGCACGTGCATGTGTCTCTTCTTTTCTTTTCTTTTTTTTCGGTTTTTCCTAAAATAAAGTCACTTTTGGAAATTATTTTCTCATTGAAATTCTGGATTTGGACCCCAATTTGTTATTAATCCAGTTTACCAAACACAATAATGATTAATAATGTAACGCTCTGGAAATTAGTTAACAAATAATTGTCTTACTAGTAAACCTTAATCGGGATTAAAGCAACGAACTTTGGGTATATTGTATATTATTTTTGAACTACTGTCATCCAATACTATTACAATTAGAGCATCTAATAAACATAATCGCAAAATATACCACACCTTATTACTATACCAGATAGAGTAATTATACATGTCAATTTTTATGTCTACTTTGTGTCCACAAAAAATGATGTAGTTTTTAAAATTACTATTAAAGTAAAAGTCAATAATGATGAATTATCAATTCAATAGTAATTTTAATAGCCACATCACTTTTGGTCGATACAAAATAGACATAAAGATTAATATATATAATTACTTTACCGGATAATATGTGATTACGATATGTTAGATAAACATGCTACTCCTCCAAAGAGTATTAAGTATTAAGAGTATACTACTACTGTATTCCTTAACGAGTCTTTGAATGGTAATAAAGCCTAGAACATCTTTTTTGGTACTTATGTCAAACTTTGGGTCCTTTTACACAAGTCGTAGGGCTAACCTGTTTTATAAAACATATTTGTTTTATAGATGAAAAATATTGAAAGAGTAAGTATACGACTTAATGACTAAATAACGTGTGAAACATGGTTATGTAGTGAACCTAATCATTTTGGTTATTTGAAACATAAGAGTAAAATAACATATGTAAATAACATATGTAACAGTATTTTTCAATATGGTGAAGCAGAAAAGCTTGTTAATGCACAAGTATGCATTATATATAATTATATTACAACTCATAACTCTAAACAATATGAAAAATATTGACATAATTGATAGTTTGAGAGATGAATATTGGCAATGAAATAGTAATTTAATAAGGGTATAGATATTTTTCTATTGTATTTTTCATATATTATAATAAAGGGAATGACATATGAAAAGGATAAATTTTGTCTATTGAGAATAGGGTAAGATTTTGTGTTTTCATCTTAATCCCTTTAGGTACTATTTATTTTTCCCTCTTGTTACTCTATCTTGATGTGTTCATCTCTTATTAGAGGGCACAACTAAATCCATATAAAAACTACTTTCATAGTAACATGTATTTAAATTAAAAATAATAGTTTAGTTTTCTACTTTAATGTTTAGTACGTAAAATGATATTTTTTGAAATAGCGTTTATTAAAAATGAAATGAGTGAAACAGATTAACCTTATAATAATCATTCACATTGCCATCAGAATTATCCAATTGAGATAATAATTATTCTTCTTAAATTTTAAAAAAAATAATCATTATAAAATTAATTTATTTTACTCATTATATTATTAATAAAAATTATTTATTAAAATAGTCATTTTATATATCAGACCTCTACTTGAAGAGGGATAACTCATTGGCTCACGTCTAAAAGTTTCGTCCTTTTTTTAGTCCCGTCAAGATGTCAACACTCGTCACTTTCTCAGCTGTCTTTTTCCCGAGACACTTTTTCTCAACGGTCTTAAACGAATAAATTTACACGAACATTTTAATAATAAGACTCTTAAATCACAATTTCTGTGGTGATGGTGTTTCAGCCATTACTGAATCCTAGCCGTTGATCACATCCTCCTCTTATACTGAATTAATGAGGATAGAATTATTTCCACCATCCGATCAGAATGGGTCCCGCAACGTCATTAACT
>FXXK01000028.1:936591-951858 GCA_900184695.1 Betula pendula | reverse complement strand
AATTTTATTCATTTTCGTATGAATTAATATCTATAGGATGTAAAAAAAAATAATTTTAATATCTATAGGTTCTGGGAATTAACGGTGTAGATGATCAGCACAGGTTTTTCTCAATCTGTCTCTGATTATGACTTCTCGATTACTAATTTTTATTAAAAAAAAAAATGGGAATCGATTCTCTGGGGCTTTCGATCTATATGATGTCTTATTTTGTTTGCAATTTTTTAATTACAAAATGGATAAACTTTGTGGGGTTTAATGAAAGTTTATAGGGCTCTTAAAAAAGATATTTTTAGGAGGTTTTAAGAAAATGTCCGACTTGGGTTCTGTTTGTTTGTTTTGCTTGTATTTTGATGCTATTTTGTCTGTGTTTATTTCGTGGTTTAGTTCACGCATGTATTTGGGAATATAGAGAGACAGGGTTTTTGGTTTTGGAAATTTAACATGTTTTGGTATAACTTTCTAGGATAGTGTTGTGTGGTAATTCGTTTTTGTGTATCATATTTTCTGGGTTTTTCTTTTTATTATTGCTCTTACGCATGCCTCTCACCAGGTGTTTTTACAGTTTGTCTATGTAAAGTTGTTTGCCTAAGTTATAGTTCCCTTACATAAATTTTTATTGCGTGTTTCGTATCACATCATTGTCGATTTTTGATGGTTACTAGAGATCTTTTGTGCTTACGCAGTGTCTCTGTACTTTCCTCTATTTACTCGGTATTATCTCGTGAAGACATTAATATATACTACTCTGTCCGTTGTTTTGTGCCATAAAATTTTTGTAGTCAACATTCACCTGGTTTGGAGCAGTGTTGAACATTCTATTGAAACTGATTAAATTATAACTGTTTTGCGAATGTGGACTTATAATCGTCAGCTTGGACTATGAGACCAGTTGGAAGTCATAATTAGAAGTTCTCTCAATAAGTTGAAGCAGCTTCGACACCAAATAAATCTTGAAAATTGATCCCATGTCATTAGTTTTGAAAATTAAACAGAGAAAAAAGAAAGTATTAATAGCCTTTTCTTTCCATGAACCTATGCTTCTGTATAGAACATGCTTGGATATAAATCAAATATTTGATGCCAGAACTCATTCTTATAAAGTTATTATTGTGCAAGGTGTTAATTTGATGTCCTGGAAGCTCATCCCTGCCACGACATGTGTAGTCTACTTAGTTTTCTTAATTAATAGCCTAAATTAGTTGCTGCCTGTTTTTAGTTTTTGTATTTTTTCTACATTCACGGAAATTCTATTGGTACTTGATTTTATTTGTTTTTGTCTCCACGAAGGTGTCGTTTTCTTTTAGTTGGTCTATCATAATTTTTTATGCATCTCAAACAATTGCTTGATTCATAAACTACCCTCTTTTAACATTATTGCAGAAAATTAATTAATCAAAGGGCATCCTTGTCCCTTGCTCCTATACAATGCAACTTTTTGCTTTTTATTGTTTGCTTTGGTATGTTAAATATTGTGTTGGGAATATAACCTTCGAAGTGAACTCAATGTGTTCAATAAAATTGTTTTCTTCTTTATATATAAAATATCAATAAATGGGAACCAGACATTGAGTGGTCAAACATCTTACTTTAATTAATTTTAATATGCTTATACAATGGCCAGTCTTGATGGCCATGCTAGGTCTTTTATTTTCCTCACTTTCTTTTCTTTTCTTTTCTGTTCTTTTTCTTTTATGGTGAATTAGTTGATTTCATATTAATGTGCTTAAGTCTTTGTTGGAAGTGTGAAAAGAGATATATAGATGCTTAGATCTGATGAATTTAGTTTGATGGCAAGAGAAAAATACGACTTGCAGTTTTGAATTTTGATGAAGATTGTTTCTGGGTAGATTATGTTTTCTAACAGGAAACATGTAGTTTTAATTTTTAATTTTGGGGAATATGGTTTTGTACTATGCGAATAAGATCTTTTCTTGTAAGTTCCCATCCTCTTCCATCAACTTTGTTGTTTTTGAACCCAATAATTTTTTATTACAAATTTCTGCAGAATTTTTTATTTTATTTTATTTTATTGTGCTTTTAAATTATGAGAGCCACCTTGACTAGAATAAAAGAGTTGGCTTATGAATAAATAATAGTGACATATATGATTTGTATGAAATTTCTCAAATTCGAAGGTTTGTATATCTTTCATTTTTTGTATTGTCACTGAGCAAAGGTCTGTCGTCTTTGATTGAAACCGAAATTGATCATGTTTGTTAGATTTGAGATAAGTCAAAACTGGGGGGATG
Source organism: Betula pendula (assembly GCA_900184695.1). NCBI lineage: Eukaryota > Viridiplantae > Streptophyta > Magnoliopsida > Fagales > Betulaceae > Betula > Betula pendula. The sequence continues at coordinate 949,606 of FXXK01000028.1, read as the reverse complement.
TTGTGCGATTAAAGAGGTCTTTATATGTACATAAATAAACGGTAACATCTTTTTTAATGCTAACAAATTGTATCGCTTATTGTGAGGTGTTTATAAGGATTTGTAATTGATTTGTATTAGCATTTTAGCTAGCTGATTGGGAGATTTAAGACCGAAGAAAGCAGTTCGTGAATTGGTGACTTGCAATGAAATTGGGGAGAAGAGGGACTTGCACAAAATGGCCCATTAACTGGACAATATGGTGAGTTACTTTCAACTTGTATGCTAGAATTAATCTTTAGTCGTCTCTTGTTTTTTTGTTGCAATGACTATATGTCTTTTTATATTTTCTTTTTCTGTTTGCCTTGTTGATAAATTGTAAAAGTTTGATTGGTTTATGAGCAAATATATTTGACAGATAGTTAACTTGGTGATGGCTTTTCAAATTCATGCTCGATTTGCTGGTAATAATTGGTATGCTATATTTGCTCTTTTTTTTTTTTTTAAAAAAATATATATATTAAATGAGATCATTGCCGGAATGTGATTTATTTATTTATTTTCTCTAAAGATGCTATATGCTTGAAGTTGGTATATTTCTTCTTTATAAGAGTTATTTTGACGCATGTGGGTAGCATGCTCTTATCTGTTTATACAGGTAGAATTGTATTTAAATTGATGCATTAGTTTTACCATGGTAAGCAAGGCCATTGCATGAGTTGTTTTTTTTTTTTTCTTGAGAAAATTACACATTACGCCTATTATTTGGCCTAATTTTGTGTCATCTCTGGCAGTTAGATGTTAGGCATAACCTTCAAATTTTGGGGTTTTCTTTCCTAACCAATGGCAAACTTGCAGGTGGTTGCATGGGACTTGAGTGGCCAATCAAATAATACCATCAACCATTTGAAGTGGTCATCATGTTGCATTAGGTTGGCAACACAAGAAATGTAGCTATCTTCGAAGGGCACCCAATCAAATAATGCATACTATCAACCATCAGAAATGATGGTTAGGTGGCAGTAAGTAGTTAGGAACAAAACTGCTCTCTCTCAGCTTGTCTAAAGGATTTGCTTATCTAGGTTGTTAATATACTTGATTTCTATATTTTTTTTTCTTGACATAGCCCTTCAGCTTTTTATCATTAATTTTGCCTTTTAAGTCTCTAAGAAATTACTTATTAGAAAATATATAAAAAGGGAAAAAAATTAAAATTAAAAAGTAAACTCTTCAAAAAGATTTTGTATTTACGATTTGTTCTAGCATGGACTAGGTCCACTATTTTAGAATGCTTTGATATATAGGGCTCTTCTTCCTTCTATTTATTACCCACTCATTGATTTACTTACTGTATGTTCTCTTGGGCAGACAGAAGAAGTTCCGATTCCTTCTACCACCATCACTTTTTGGACTCGTGTTCTTTAGTGTGTACTCACATTCTTATGGTATTCAAATATCCAACTTTACTTTTTTTTTTAGTTTCTCTACTTAATATATTTTTTTTTCGGCGTTCATTGATGCATAAACAATATTATATTGTTCTCATTTCTTTACTATTGGAGGTAATTAGTTGTTCTTTCATGTACATATGCATCTACTTGAAATGCCAATTAATTTTTTTTTCCCCCTTTGGAAACTGAAAGCTAGAATATTAGCTAAAAGCAATTGAATCATGCTTGCTTTTCTTTGTTTTCTTTATTTTTTGGTTGATCAATGTTCTCCCTTAGTATTAAATCCTTATGCTTTTACTTTACTGGAAATAGGATGACATCGCAAATATAGAAAGCATTGCAAAGCTTTCTTCCAAGTAGGAATTCACTATCCAACGATGAGCTGTGCTACTTGATGCCTGTGAAGAATACACTATAGATCTAATATTATTTCTCTTTATGAGTTACTAAATGAAGATGAATGAATTTATCTTCTGACTATGAGTAGATTGAAAAGTGATGTTTTTTTGAACTATTTTCGATATCAACCAATGGCATGTAAGGAAAACAAACAAATACAATTTTACCCTATAGTGTATTAATTTGTCTTCGTATGTTAGTAGATTTAAAAAAAAAAAAACATATGCCCTCTTTTGTATGACTATGCCTGCCATTTAGTTTAAGTCTTGTATTTTTTTTTTTTTACATCATATGTACTAATTTTTGTAATGTTATGATATCAATTTACTGGTGCAAGAAATTAAATGTGATTGCGTAAGAATTTAGATATTAACTCTATGATATAAATACTTTTTATATATGATATTAAATTTTTAATGTTAAGTATCACAAGGATATATAACACATGGAATTAAGCACGTGCCTTGCACGTGCTTTCTAACTAGGGTTAATAACAAGACTCTTAAATCACAATTTCTGTGGTGATGGTGTTTCAGCCATTACTGAATCCTAGCCGTTGATCACATCCTCCTCTTATACTGAGGATGGAATTATTTCCACCATCCGATCAGAATGGGTCCCATAACGTCATTAACTNGGCTCACCATCGCGTGAGATGGATAGCGTGTCCACACAGGAATGGTTAATGATACTGAGGAACCCAGGTGTGGAGCCCACCTAATCAGACCAGAATGGGGATAGGGGCCAAAGGGCCCTCCTTTGTCCCCGCGTTCTCCCTCTCATCATGATTGGGCCGTCTAACCCAATCGCTAATCTTCTAAATTAATCATTAGCGAGGTTTATTGTGTAGATTCCTTCAAATCTTAATTATTGTTAATAGTGAAGGGGCCTGTGATTTGCGCACTTCACTTATCATTTATTCTCTTTTGGACAACAAATACCCCCCCTTCTAAAAACAAACAGGTGTCGTTTTTTTGAGGAAAAAAAACAGGTGTTGTTAACAAAGAGAGAAAACTCAGAAAATATGCATTTAAAAAAAAAAAGAAGCAGATCAAGATTTTTTTAAAATAATTAGAGTATTTTATTGTGTAGATTCTTTCAAATATTAATTATTGTTTTCAAATTAAATGTTGAGTCCGAAATCCAACAATAAGCTATGAGCGAAGGACTTTCGTTGTTCCTCACTTGTATCACTGGTGAGGGCATTGTGGTCCAATAAAAATGGACGATGAGAGAAGGGTGCGGAAGAAGTAAAAATGGGTGTGGAAACAGCACCTCCCATGATGGAAAAGTGGGACTAAAAGAAGATGAAAATTGAAAAGGGCCTACAGAAAGATAAGGACAGCCCAGCATCTTGGCATTGTGACAGAGTATCCCCGCTTTTCCTCATCCATCTTTTTAGCACTTTCCAGAAGCATCTCTCGACTTAACCCACAGAAAACCCATCTTTTTAAACCCCGGGAATTGCAACCCTAAATGGTTATGTTTGGTAAAGGATAATCCGTTTGGCTTCTTTTATTTTTTATAAAAATTATTTTAAGAAATAATCATTTAAGGGTGTTTATTTGTTTTTTTTTCTTTTTAAGTTGAGAATTTTGAAAAAAAAAAAAACTTTAAAGGTATTTAAATTTAAGTAAATTTAATTTCTCAACTCAAGTTATTTTCATCATTTTATGTTAAAAATTAACATGCTGTGTCACGTGATTTTTCTGTTTAATTTAAAGTGCTTGACAAATGGGAATGTTTTTTTCATCAATTCGAAATTTTTTTAGTTTCTCAACTCAGGATATTTTCATCAATTTATGTTAAAAATTAACAAATCCGTGACCGTGTCACTTTTCATTTGATTGAACGTGCTCAACTAAGGAAATTGAGTGTGAAAATTGGTAGTTGGTGGGAGAATGTGCAAATGAGTGATAATTAAGGGATTAAAGTGTAATTAATCTTAAAAAAACCCGGGTTGAAACAGTTGAATGAGATGTTAGTTTAAAGGGGGGAGGGGGGGCCAAGCTTTTGTACCATGATCAAGTACTGTTCAGTGACTACTATCTTTTCCTTCTATATAATCATTCCACTCAGCTGTTGTTCCACATCTTCAAGCTTTAAGCTTTATCAGAGAGAAAGAGAGAGAGAAAGAAAAGAGTTGCAGAAGAAAGAAGGAAAGAAAGAATGGAGGGGAAAGAAGAGGATGTGAAAGTAGGAGCGAGCAAGTTCCCAGAGAGGCAGGCCATAGGGACGTCGGCACAGACGGACAAGGACTACAAGGAGCCACCACCGGCTCCACTGTTTGAGCCCGGTGAGCTTCAGTCCTGGTCTTTCTGGAGGGCTGGGATAGCTGAGTTCATTGCCACCTTCCTCTTCCTCTACATCACTCTCCTCACTGTCATGGGTGTTTCCAGGGCTCCCAGCAAGTGTGCCTCTGTTGGTGTTCAGGGCATTGCTTGGGCCTTTGGGGGTATGATCTTTGCCCTTGTTTACTGCACTGCTGGTATCTCAGGTTAGACCCTCTCTCTCTCTCTCTGTTTGAATTTCTGGGCTTTTCTTTGTGGGTTTTTGTTTTTTTGAGAAGCTTTTGTGGTTGTAGATGTTGAGAAATGTACGGATTTTCTTGGTTGCGAGTTGTTTGTTTGTTTGCCTTTTTTTTTTTGTGGGATTTTGTTTTTTGAGAATTCTTTGTGGTTCTATATGTTGAGACATGTACAGATTTTCTTGGTTCCAAGTTGTTTGTTAAAGGTGTTTGTTTCATGGGAAATGGGAAGAAAATAAACTTGTTATAACGAGGGTAGCTTTTTTAAGATGCCATGTATTCCTCTTATGTCTTTTTAGAATCAGGGGGAGGGTTGGTCGTTTTTGTAATGAATTTTTCTTTTTTTTATTTGGCTGTTTGTTTGCTGATGAAAACTGAGAAAAAGAGAATAAAATGTATAGACTAAATGGGTTTTGAGGGATCTGTTTTATATTTTGCCACTTTTTTTTTTTAACTGTTGAGTACGTTAGGTTTTATGATGGCTAATTCGATAACTAAGTTTGGTCTAAGTTTAAGATTGTTAGTCAAATTGGTACCTCGGTTGGTGGGGCGTCTGAACGAGAAACTTATACAAAGAATCAATAGTCTATATAAACCTCGGAGTGCAGGATTTTCCACAGACCCTGAGGCCAGACCTTTTGCATCCATACGCCTTCAATTTTATCTCTCTTAGACTTTGTTTAAACCACACAAATTCTTAAAACCTTCAGGAATTCTGGGTTGCAAGAGCAGTCTCGATAGAAGAATTGGCCAGAGTTCTTGAGCTACTATGGTAGAGACAAATGGGTTGTTTGTTGTGGTACACATTAGGTTTAATTACAAAGGTTTTGTAAGAGTAAACCATGTAAATTTATATTTCTATAATGGATGAGTCTCTTGGGTTTGGTTGTTCTAATGTGGTTTTACTTTTGAAGAGTTCTTTAAAAGGTTTCCACATTCTCACCAAACTTGTTGTGCTTGATTCTTTGGTTAACTTTGGTGATTGTGAAAATTTGATTGAGTTTGCTGGAAAAACACCCATGCACCCCATCTAGGTGTGTTTGGGGTCATTGGGCATAATTTCAGAGTATACGTGTTATCGTATAAAGATTGAGTCTATCTTGGAGAGGTGAGTGGTTAATATAACACATTTTTTTTTTTGATAAGTAAGAGTCAATTCATTAAAAGCGCAAAAGCGCAGTCTTGGCACACAGGAAGTATACAAAGGACCGCAAGGGGAATAAAAATATACAAGAAAATCATTAAAGCTTATCACTAGAGGAGTTAGATAAGCAGCTGTCCAAGAAAAGAGAGTGTGAAAAAAGAAAGACTTGAGCTCCTCAATCGATCTTTTTTTGTCTTCGAAATTACGATCATTTCGTTCCCTCCAAAGACATCACATGAGGCAAGATGGCACCATCTTCCACACAACAGCACTCTGGGAGCGACCACCAGTCCACCAGCTGGCAAACAGGTCTATCACATGAAGAGGCATAACCCACGATAACCCAAAACGGCTGAAGATAGTAGTCCATAAGGCGCTAGTAGCCTCATAACATAATTGGATCCAAACCTATAGGCTTAAGCTTTTAACTTTTAGGTTGAGTGTTATTCATCAAAAAAAAAACTTTTAGGTTGAGTGTTGTCCTAACATGCAATATTATGGTCTCATTATAAGGCTCTCCAAAGTATCAATATTCTTAACAAATGATATCAAAGCCGATTGTTGTGTGCAGTATGGTGGAGTGGTGCAGGCACGTGATTGTTGAGTACAAACATGTGAGTGTAAAATATTGAGTCCAACATCAGAAAGGTCAAAGGTGTCACAAGTATGAATGATTAATATAGGATAGTTGAGCCAAACCCATAGGTTTAAGCTTCTAAGTTAATTGGTGTCCTACCATGCTATATTATGGTCTTTTTAGAAGACTTTCCAAGCTATCAATCTCCCTTCCATATGGTTTCTGATAAATATGAGGAAAATAATTTGCATCAAAGTTGTAAAGTTTATGACTAGGTTGACCCGCGATGCTATGATTTGACCAAAAGTGATTCCCTGTTTTGCACGCTGATAGGAACTTGTGGATCTGGGTCTTACACTGTTGATCCACGAAGCTGATTTCTGCGAGTGCATTTTTGTTTTTATTATTTTACCTATATATATATATAAAAAAAAAGAAATTAAAAAAAAAATCTATTACTAGAATTTCTGAGATTTTCCATTGGGACTGTTTTTAACATTTGGTTGGACTATGAGAAAATTGGAGGAATAAGGAATCAAGTACATATTAATTCTTACATTTCCTCACTTAATAAGCTGTTCACCTTTGTCTGATTTTTAATCAAGTGCCTTGTGTTCATGGTTTGTCCAGGTGGACACATCAACCCAGCTGTGACATTTGGTCTGTTTCTTGCAAGGAAGCTTTCCTTGACAAGAGCACTTTTCTACATTGTAATGCAATGCCTTGGCGCAATCTGTGGTGCCGGTGTGGTAAAGGGATTCCAAAAAACACAGTATGAAAGGGTGGGTGGTGGAGCCAATGTAGTGAACCATGGCTACAGCAAGGGGGATGGCCTTGGCGCTGAGATTGTTGGCACTTTCGTTCTTGTCTACACAGTTTTCTCTGCAACTGATGCTAAGAGAAATGCACGAGACTCCCATGTACCTGTAAGTATTACCCAGTTTCTTTGTTCTTTTTCTATGCATACCTGTAAGTATTTGTCCCCTCATATTGTTGTTTGGATCTAGTTTGTTACATCAAATCAAGACTTTGAATGACAAATAAGTACAGAAGAGGAAAAAGAAATAAATCAATTACACACAAGAGACACAATACTAATGTGGCTCGACATAAAGGCCTACATGCAGGCAGATACAATCACAGAGAAATTTGACTGACAAGTGATGGATTACTAAGGTTGCGAGAAACACTCAGATCCCGAGCCTACTAACCTTAAAGCTCAATATACTAAAAGCTTTACTCTCACAACATGGTAAGAGAACCTTTTGATTGGACTCCTCTCTTTGCCATGATATAGAACGCTCTGAGAAAAACACTATACACCCCTACATACATATAAAGACTAAGTTGGCTAGAGCAAGTTGGTTAAAGCCAAGTCAGAATGCATGGCCACTAAGTTGGGAAGGTTTTGCATTTAACTGACTCAACAATAAAGATATGCACAGTAAAAAAAAAAAAGAGCATTCAAATTTCAACAGTATATAACAGTGACTCCTACTGTAAGTCTAGATTAAAAACCAAACCTCTCAACTAATGGCCTCTTTTCATTCCCTTTGTCGCTTAATAATTTGTGGTGATGTGGCTTGAATGGTATGGGAATGTATGGTTTGGGTTGCCAAACTATTATATACTTATAAAAGGCTATTACCTGCGTACAAGTTCTCCTTGAAGTAGATGATGCCTTTTCTTGTCCTTGTAGGCATGCCAAGCTTTGGGTGGTCACTCTTGTTACTCCACTCTACCCTTTTGTGATATTTGGGCCTATTGGAAAAGTCTTACGTGATAAGTGCAAGGACAAGCTTTTGCTGAAGTTAGCAACAATACTAATGTGTGAATGCTTTTTGTTGGGTTGTGTTGTTTCCACAACTCTTGTATACATGTCTTATGCACAAAGACATGCATCAGCCACTAGTTGCATGATTTGCCCAACAAACACATGGTTGGTTAACTTGGTTTGCTTGTGCAGAATATATACATAATATAACAATATTTTGTGCAAGTAGCATTTTTCAATACAAAAAGTGCATTCACTTAATAATTTTTGTGGAACTCACTAATGATTATGACATTGTGGTGCACTGCTCAGTTTAATGTAGAGGTCCATCCACATAGTTTGAATTGATGTTTGTGTTTAAATTTTGCATGTGGGGTTCACATGTATGCCTGTTGAGTGCGTGCCTTGTTTGATGGTTTTAAGAACCTTTTGAAAAGATACACCGCTGGTTAGCCAGTACTTAGGGACTGTACTCTGCATGTGAACTTTGACTAGGTTCAATGCCTTAGACTAGTCATAGTTTGAGTTTCTTTTAATGTATTAATATATGAGCCAAATCAATTTATTGGGACCACATGTCTTTATTAATACTCTGTTAATGGACTTAACAAAGTCTAGGTTTTGTTTCTGGATAGATTCCCAATCTAATGGGATCGTTTAAGGAGGAGGGCAACTAGCTTATGATGGGCTAGGTGTGAGTGGGATACATGCGTGTTTGTATGGACACACACAAAATTATTTCAACTCAAAATTATTTCAACTAAGGCATTGTCATGATCATAGGTATAAAGTATAAACCTGTCTGAAAAGATGGTGTTAGGGGTCAGCAATTTGGGGTTGAAATCGAAATCAATTGCTGTCAGGTGTAGTGTAGCTTGAAATTGAAATAATGGTGAGTACTTTGAATGTTTTAAGCCAAACATTCTACATGTTTGCATTTTTTCAGTCAAACATTCTGCATGTTTGAAGCTTGTATTCTTTTTAGAAAGAGCACTTAATTTCTACTCCTTGGAAAAGGACCAAGCTAATCTATGAGCTTGTCTAGTCTCTAGTCAGAGAGATGTTGCTCTTGTAAAGTAGCTTGAAGCAAGACTTAATGCAATGTGTAAAATTCAAGCATAAGTTTGGACTCGGCATGAATTAATACCAGAACCTCCACTTGGAACCTGACTTTGGGATAAAAAAAATTGACTTATAAGCTAGTCCTACTTCGTACTTGGTTTTGATTTGTGTTTACTCCTTGTTAGAATATTAATTAAATATTACATTTATTATTTTCTATTAACTTTAAGCTTTCGAAATAAGTAGTGATTCAACATAGGATCAGAGTAAAGATTTTAAGTTTGAACTTTGTCTTTATTAATTTACCTTCTATTTCAATTAAATATTTCACGTGTGGTCTCAATTATTAAATAAAAGTTTGAATTTACACGTGAGGAGTAGTGTTAGAATACTAATTAACTAATTAAACTTATCATTAATTTGCTGCTAGCTACTATTACTTTCTTGCCTTACAAATATGCTGGTCATAAACGTCTCCTTGTTTGAGTTCAACTGCAGCTCTTGGCTCCACTTCCAATTGGGTTTGCAGTGTTTTTGGTTCACCTGGCAACCATCCCCATCACAGGAACTGGCATCAACCCTGCTAGGAGCCTTGGGGCTGCCATCATCTACAACAAGGACCACGCATGGGACGACCAGGTGAGTAAAAAGTGTTTTATGATTGCATACATTCACTTCTGGATGCGTGGACATGTGATTTATAACTGAAGCGTATGATGTGTTTGTTGCGTGCTTCAGTGGATCTTCTGGGTGGGGCCGTTCATTGGAGCTGCACTTGCTGCCCTTTACCACCAGATAGTTATCAGAGCCATGCCATTCAAAACCAGAGCCTGAGAACTCGTGTATTTCGTCTTCAATCTTGTGTTTTGCTCTGTTTGGATCATGTTTGACCCGTCCTTCTCTTTATTAATGTTGAGAGTGGAATTGATGTGATGTTTATGTGCATAAGTAATCTGGCTTTGTGACAGTGGACAACTTTTTTTTTTCTNCAGTAGACAACTCTTAACCTGTAAGTCTTGTTTAGTACGCAAAATGATTATTTTATTAAGAAAATTAATAGTTATTATTTGAAATGAAAGAATGCGGAATAAATAACTATTTATATTCTTTAGTTTGATAATAACACATATGTTTTCATTGAAATTATATCAAAATTATTAAAATATCTAAAAAAAAACACTAATTAAAAAAAAAATCCCTAGAAAAAGTTTTTGGTGGCTGACCACCCCCATCATGGAAGAACCACAGGAGTGGTTGTACAACCCCTGATTTTTTCGGTTGCCCCGGTTGTTTTTCAGTGTATGGGTATTTTGATTATGTTGAAATTTTTTGGTAAGCGGATGGGCGAATGAAAGGTTGATTTTAGGGCCTTGGATTGTTGTTCTTGCTAATTGTGGATGGTTGAACTGGGAGGTAATGATTTTGGTGGAAGTCGATTTTCGATTGAAGAAGGTTTGATTCAGTTGGCTTAACATATTGGGTGTTATGGAATCTCGATGGCTGATGAATTATGAGTTGTGAATTGGCCGAAGGGCCGATTATGCAAAGGTTCTGTAGGATAGTTTACTGGGTTTCATATTGTGGAAACTTGGGTTGTGATGGTTTTAGAAATTGATTTGGCCGAAAATTTGAGTAGTAATTGGTGTGGGTTTTTGCGGTAATTTTGGTAGCTAACCGATTGGAGAGAAGGGGCAGATTGGTAGCTCTTTTGTTTTGTTTGGGTTGTGCTGTGGACGATTTCGTAGACTGAAAGGAAAGAAATTTTTGGAGTTGATGGGAATTTTGGATGTTCTTGAAGGTCTGTTATGGTGTTGTTAATTAACGTGCCCTTGGGCATATGGAGGGAGCATATACACTACCACTGAAGTTTTCTCTATCTTTACAGCCATGCTTAGTAAGGCTGTCTTGATGCCGAAAACAGCTATGGCATTGACTATTGCTGCTTCTATCCTGGGGCAGGTTTTTGACTCAGGAACCGAGCGGCTCCGACAGAAAGGAGTGGTGAGAGCGATAGACGTGAAAAATAAACTGTGTTCTTAATGCAAAAAATCAACACATATGTTGATAGAAGAAACCGATAATATTATTAATGACAAAACTAATTATTTCAATATAATTTATTCCAATTTATAATGAAATCCTAAAGCTATAAAGGGTAGAAATCTTCTAAGAATAAAAATAAAATCATTATAAAAAAATTTGGTGCCAAAGGAAATCTAAAGATTGGAAATTATTATGAAGAACTATTATGTTGGATACTCGTCAAATCGTCATCAATCAACTTAGTATTCACTGTCCTTTTTGGTCAAGATCCTCAAATCTAGTGCATTAAATTTATCACGATTGAAATGATCCATCGATGTTCTTCTTAGTCAAGATCTTCGAATCTAGTGCATTAAATCTATCAGGACTGAAAGGACCCATCGATAGGATCGGGACAGGTTTCTCAAGTTGATCTCTCAGGATAACCCTTTGCCACTTGAGATGAGCTTCTTAGGACGACCTTCGCCCCTTGAAATGGGCTTCTCAGAACCTATCGAGGTCTGTCCTACACCATTCTAAGTTTTGATCCAAGCCAGCTAGCCGCTGGCATCAAAGGTAATCATTGTGGTGCAGAAGAAATAAAGTTCAACCCACTTCCTATTAGAAGTGATGGGCCTAGTTCTTCTTCACCAAATATGTGTTTCTGAGAGTTACTTCATGAGTTAGGCTTTGGAGAGAAATAAAAATCAAGTGCCTTCAGTATTTTGAAGGCGTTATATATATATATATATATATAACCAATGAAAATTGAACTTTGAGTAATAAATGCTATTTATATACAGTTACTTGATGTGGTAATGTGATATGGTGTATTTAATCATATATTCTAACAACTCCTCACCAAACCTATATTCCTTCCCTCTTCTTCACCTAAGAATCCGACTATAAATTCCAAAAAAGACTCCGCAGAGATTGGTGAACAGACTCCAACCAATATATTAGTGAAACAGAGACCACTAGATTCTTGACTATTTTTTTTTGTCTCTCTCTCTCTTTCTTTTTTTTTTTTTTTTTTAATTTTTAATTTTTTAATAAAAAAAATTACCCTCTCTGGCAAACAAAATTTAAAAAAATAAAAGAGAGAGAGAAAAGAGGAAAAGGATTTTTTTTTTTTTTTCACCAATTTCTATAATAATTCAAGGTTATTTCAGCCTTAATTGTTAGGGATATGATTTTCAATTTGTTTCATAAGGATAAATATTATTTCATGCAGTTATTGATTTGAGTTTGATAAATGTTGCAGTAGTAAGATTCTAATCACCCAATTTTTGAAAATAATGGTTAAGATTTTTTTTCAAAAAAAAACTACAAAATAAAATATCCCAAGAATTCTAAATGATAATAGCATTTCTCAATTCTCATCATAATAATCCCTAAATTTAGTGGCGCACTCGAATGTCTTTAAATTTGATTATCTAGCACCTGGACTTAAACACAAAATGATTTAAAAAAAGAAAAAGAAAAAAAAGGTGATGGTATGGTATATATATTATAATATATATATATAAAGCTCAGGAGTTGTGGTTTTGATCCAAATTTATCATACAAGTCGCACCTTGGGGTCTTTACTACACCCACTTAAATATTAAATACGAGGGGTAAAAAGTAATATTGGTGAAGTTGGTGGACGCTGCATCCACCTAACCAAAAAGCGGTGCATGTGCTGGCTTTCAATTCCCCAATTTAATGTACGAAAGCCATTAACCATGCCTCGCCGCTCGCCCAAGAAAAATTCATTGTGTTTTTACTATTATTATAATTTTTTTATAAATAGAGGGAGCAGTCTATAATCTATATAACACTTATGGTGGCAATTACTAAAATATAAAGAAAAATGCTTAAATATTTATTAGAAATTTTTTTAGGAGATTAATTAGTATTTTTTTTAAAAAAAATATCAAATAGAGCCTACTTTTTCAAATGAAGAGATGGGTCCCATTTAATTTAAAAAATAAAAAAATGTTAGTTGATCCCCTAAAAATATTTTTAGTAGATGTTCTAGTACTCCTCAAATATAAATTACTATATAATTGTTTTTATAAATTATGGGTTATCACGT